>CM038677.1:17978908-18261408 GCA_021605205.1 Aegilops longissima | reverse complement strand
TATCATATCCCTCTTGAATATCTATCACTTTGGGACCAATTTCATATATTACCATTGCTACTAAAAAGCTCTCAAATAAATCTAAGTGAAGTGCGAGACCATAGATATTTCTTAAAAATTTAAACCACCACCATGCTCAAAAAGATATAAGTGATGTACAAGAGCAATTCCATAGCTCAATTTTTTTAAAGTGAAGCGCATAGAGCAATTCTAACAAATTATAGCATCATTATGGCTCCATCAAATTAATGTGTCCAGCAAGGATGATTGTGACAAATTGAAAAGCAAAATAAGAAAAGACTCATATAATACAAGACTCTCCAAGCAAAACTCATGATATATGATGAATAAAAATATAGCTTCAAGTAAAATTACCGATGGTCGTTAGAAGAAAGAGGGGATGCCTTCAGGGGCATACCCAAGCTTAATTGCTTGGTACTCCTTGAATATTACCTTTGGGTGTCATGGGCATCCCCAAGCTTAGGCTCTTTTCACTCATTATTCCTTCATCCATTGTGATCTTACCCAAAACTTCAAAACTTGAATCACACAAAACTTAACAAAAACCTTCATGAGATTCATTAGTATAATAAGGCAAATCACCACTTTAAGTACCATTGCAAACCCATTCATATTTTATTAATACAGTATACCTCTTGTATTCTAACTTTACCAAGGCTTATACCCCTCGATACAATCAATGGAGTCGTCAATATAAGCCCACAATGCAACAAAAACAGAAAAGTTTGTAGTAATCTGAAATTTTACCATACTTCTGTAACTCCAGAATCTCTAAAAAATTAGGAAAACGGTGGCAATTTGTATACCAATCATGTGTAAAAAAATCAGAGCAAAAGCACATTTCTGTTAATTTACAAAATTTCAGAACTGGGCGCAAAAGTTTCTGTTTTCCAAAAGAATCAAGTCAACTATCACCCAACATGATCCTAAATGTTTTACTTCTTACAAACACGAACTAAAACATAAAAACATAATCATAGCAGTAGCATAATTGTGTGAACACACAAAAAAACAAAAATTCAAAAATTTCTTTTATTCATTAGGTTGCCTCCCAACAAGCTCTTTTTTTTATAGCCATTAAGATAGCACTACTAGAAAAACGGCTATAGGTAATATCATCATAGTGGCGCACAGAAATGTGGTGCGCCACTACTATATGCATGGCGCACCACAAACAGGTGCTCCACTAATAGTGACATTACTAGTGGCGCACCAGGTGTGGGTGCGCCACTACTATTTTTTGAACAGTAACCAGCCATGCCCAGGCTTACCAGTGGCGCACCAGGACAAGGTGCGCCACTACTATTTTTGATAGTAGTGGCGCACCTTGCCTGGTGCGCCACTACTATTTTTTTGAACAGTAGCCAGCCATGCCGGATTACAGGTGGCGCACCAGGCCGTGGTGCGCCACTACTATTTTGATAGTAGTGGCGCACGTTGCCCTGGTGCGCCACTGTAAACTGGCGTGGTGGTCAAAAAAACATAGCAGTGGCGCACCCTTCACTGGTGCGCCACTAGTATTCCTGGCTACTAGTGGCGTACTAGTGAAGGGTGCGCCACTGGTAACCTGGGAGCAGTAGCTATAATTAGGCAGCCACACCTACCACACACTCACTTTCCCCCCTCCACCAAAACAGATTTGGTCTTCTTGCTCCTCCTCCTCACCTCATTTGCACCATAGATTCACCCAAATTAAGTGGTTAAATTTCCTTTTTTTGATAGGTAAGTAAGGGGAAAGCTTTCTTTATGTTCTAGATCTACTTTTCTCTCCGTCTCCAACAACGTACACACTTTTTATGGCCTAGAGATCTACGTATGTTTGTGGTGTTGCATATGTTTGTGTTTGCAGGTACCGGTATTTGAAATGCGATAGTTGCCAATATTTTGCTGGAATGTTGATTCATTTCCGTTTCGGCAAGAATTTGGCACTATATGCATTCTTTTGGTCCTATTTTTAGGCAAAGTCATGCCAAATTTTTTTGTTCTAAAATATCATTTTGCTCTACCCATGGCGACCATAGTCCGCACGATGACCGAAGGCATCGTAAATAGGTTTTTGAGCTCCGCGAAGGCCGAGATGCTTCAAAAGAACGAGACGGAGATAAGATGTCCGTGTCGAAGATGCAAGCTGAAGAGCCTTATTGCGGACCCGGATTCCGGGCAGGTGCGGGACCACTTGCTCTTGCGTGGTTTCATGGATGGCTATTGGTGGCAAGGTGATGAAGATGACTATGAAGTCATCCATGGGGGCCGGGCAAGCAGAAAAAAGGAAGGGCAGCAAGACAATAGCGGCGAGGGCGGGCGAGAAGACGAAGAATCTCCGGACATGATCACGAAGTAGATGCGGGACACGGTCATCATGTAGAAGATGCGGACATGATGATGAGGAAGATCAAGGCGAAGGGCATGATCATGAAGATGAAGATGCGGAGCGACGACGATGGACCATCGATGGGCTGGGTGCATGACCCTCATATTCAAGAGCTGCTTCGCAAGCAGACGGGTAACGCAAGAGCTGCCGCCCGAGAGAAAGCCAAGCTGGATCAACTGGAGACAGACGCGGTTACTCCATTGTATGAAGGATGCAGGCCCGAGGATACCCGCCTGAAAGTAACGCTCATGGCTCTGGAGATGAAGGTAAAACACAAAATGACGGACGCATGCTTCGACGAGAACATGTCATTCTGGCACGAACGTCTTCCGAAGGGGAACAAGTGCCCGACCAGTTTGGAGGAGGCGAAGAAAATCGTGTGTCCTCTGGATTTACCGCACGTGAAATACCATGTCTGCATGAACAATTGCATCATTTATCGGGGCGAGCACGCGGAGTCTACCATATGTCCGGTGTGCGGCGTCACTCGATACAAGAAGAGGAAGAAAGCTCCTCGAAAAGTGGTGTGGTACTTTCCGATCACTCCTCGTCTGCAGCGGTATTTCGCGGATCCTAAGGTAGCAAAGCTCCTGCGTTGGCACGCGGATAGGGAGGAGAAGAAGCGAGAAGATGACGCAAATGATCCGGAGATAGATAAAAAAGACAAGATGCTGAGTCACCCTAAGGATGCGAGCCAGTGGCAAGCGTTGAATTTTGAATACCCAGAATTTGGGAAGGATCCAAGGAACATCGTGCTCGGCGCGAGCACCGATGGAGTCAATCCGTTTGGCAGCCAGAGAAGCACACATAGCACCTGGCCTGTGTTTGTGTGGATGTACAACCTTCCCCCCTGGTTGTGCATGAAGAGGAAGTACATTCACATGAGTATGCTAATTGAAGGGCCGAAACAACCGTGTTCATGGGGCTGCTGAAGGAGGAGCTAGACACGCTGTGGAAAACGCCAGCCAATACGTGGGACGCCGCAGAGAAAGAATATTTCCCTATGAGAGCCGCACTGCTCACGACGGTGCACGACTATCTCGGTTACGGATATCTCGCGGGGCAGGTAGTCCATGGATTTTCTGGATGCGTACGGTGCATGGATGACACAACGTATCGCCAGCTAGATAGAGATCCCGGGTCTTCGAAAACCGTGTTCATGGGACATCGAAGGTGGCTTCGCGACGATGACGCATGGAGAAAACGCAAGGATCTATTCGATGGTGAAACCGAACCTCAAGACCCCACGTGTACGAGGAGCGGCGAGGAAATAGACGAGCTGTTGAAAAATTGGAAAGAGTGCCCACCGCCGGGAAAGAAGCGAAAGGCGCCAGAGCCGCTGCTGAAGGTATGGAAAACGAGGTCTGTTTTCTGGGACTTGCCGTACTGGAAGATCCTCCGTGTGCCTCACAGCCTTGATGTCATGCATATCACGAAGAACGTGTGCGAGAGTCTGCTTGGTACCCTGCTCAACATGCCAGAGAGGACCAAAGATGGGCCGAAAGCAAGGGCAGACTTGCAAAAAATGGGCATCAGGGAGGAGCTCTGGCGCCCTAATGATGATGATGATGATGATGATGAGGCGAAGGACACGGAAAGTCATCGCAAAGGCAAAAAGGCCAAGAAGATCGAATATGACTACCCTCCCGCGTGCTTCACTCTAAGTCAGAAGGAGATCGAGCAGTTTTTCACCTGCCTCGTAGGAGTAAAACTTCCTTACGGTTACGCGGGGAAGATAAGCAGATACCTAGACTCAGCCAAGCAGAAGTTCAGCGGGATGAAGTCTCACGACTGTCACGTGCTGATGACGCAGATACTTCCAGTTGCAATCCGTGGGATCATGGACGCGCACGTCCGTGACACGCTATTTGGCCTATGCAACTTTTTCGACGTCATCTCTCGGAAGTCGGTTGGCGTGAGGCAACTCAGAAGGCTACAGGAAGAGATCGTGGTGATACTATGCGAGCTTGAGATGTACTTCCCGCCCGCATTCTTCGACGTTATGGTGCATCTGCTGGTCCATATAGTGGAGGATATCATCCAACTCGGGCCGACGTTCCTGCACAGCATGATGCCGTTCGAAAGGATGAATGGTGTCATCAAAGGATACGTTCGCAACATGTCACGTCCAGAGGGAAGCATAGCCAGGGGCTTTCTGACCGAAGAGTGCATCTCGTATTGCACGAATTATCTAGGCATCGAGAACCCCGTTGGTCTGCCCGTCAACAGGCACCTCGGCAGGCTCGCTGGATGGGGTCACCGCGAGGGTCGCCGCGAAATGCATGTCGACTTCATGGGTCGACTCGCCGACTTTGAAAGAGCAAACCTAGTCGCGCTACAACACATAGACGTGGTCGATCCTTGGGTGGTAGAGCACAAAATCTTTATTGAGAAGACGTACAATGACCGAGGCCAACAGAGGACGGAGGGAGCTAAAAAAATTATACGCCCTACTTTTAGGAATGGAGGGAGTATTAAAATTGCCATGTGTTTATTTTAAAGTGTTTGGATGTTTATCATAAGGTTAAAATAAAATTTTAAAAAATATGCAAAAAGTGGGGTTGCCAGGATTCGGACCTGGGTGGTTCTGTCCATAACCAACGCGCCAACCACTAGGCCATGTGTGTGGTTCTGTCCATAACCACACACACAATTCTTATGACTTTGATATTGAGCTGTTTATGGCGCATGTCCCCTGGTGCGCCATTGATATCGATCTGTTATGGCGCATGTCCCCTGGTCCGCCATTGCTAGCTGGCCCTCCCCCTGCTTTCTCTTCTCCCCGCGCCTCCCTCTCCTCCCCCTGCTTTCTCTTCTCCCTTTTAAATCCCCCCTCCCGCCGCCCCCCCCCCGCCACAGACCGCCCTCTCCCCCACCGCCCCGCCTCCACCTCGCCCTCTCTCCTTCCCCGCGTGCTGCCGGCCTGGACCGCGGTCCCCGACCTCCTCCGACGCCCTCCTCGCGACCTCATCCGGCCGCTTCTTCCCATCTGGACGCCCTCCTCCGACGACCTCCTCCGACGCCCTCTTCCGACGACCTCCTCCGACGCCCTCCTCCGACGACCTCCTCCGACGCCCTCCTTCGACGACGTCCTCCGACGCCCTCCTCCGACGACCTCCTCCAACGCCCTCCTCCGACGACCTCCTCCGACGCCCTCCTCGTGAGTTCCCTTCCTCTCCCTCTCTCTTTCTCTAATCTAACTTCTCTCTGCTGCCAGCTCTCTGTCGAATTCGAGGGTTCCTGTTCTAGGGTTCATACCTTTTGATGATGCTCTGGTTCAATTGGGTACTAGCTTAGGGTTCCTAGGGTGTTAATCTAGCTTCTACTTCATTCTAGGGTTCAATTTAATTACTTGTTCGAGCTAATCATCTCTGTCTCAAAATTTGTCTGAACCTAAAGTTCAGTTTCGTCAGACATAAAGTGTTAAGTGGTTACTGCCAGTTGTTCTAATTTAATTACTACCCTGTTTCTCTTCACCTCCATTTTCTGCTTTCAGTTCAGACTTCCAGAGCTGGGTAGTAACTGAGGTTTCTGCAGCACTGCTTCACCATCAGCTTATGGTGGAAGTTGAAACTGACAATGACAACGCATGCAATGTGCACTCGTAGTTTGGCTTTCAGGCTACCAGAGGCGTATAGATAGGAACAAGTAAAATAAAAGCAGGTCATCATGCGCCGATGGTTTTGTTGCAGTCAGTTTCATGCTTCATATCGTGAACATGAACATGAATTTCCTTCAAGCCCAGATGAGAACAGCAAAGAGCCAATATTTACTACGTACATACCTCTGAAAGCAGAGTACCCTAACAATAAGTATTATCTTGGTAGAATTTCCTACTGATTGTCAACTTAGTGAACTATACACATCTTGATAGTCATATTTTACGAGAAGAATTGCTACTGTTTTATCAAAATTCTAGTCAAACCAGTGAGCTATTAGAAGGAAATATACACTGCAATACTACTGGTAGGTTTATACTACTGTTGTATTTTCTTTAAATGCAGTTATGCTGTTGGTCCTGTTACACTCTTGTAGGTATATAAGCACTAGTTATATGGCTACTGCCATGTTCCTATACAGGTTCTTATACTACTTTACTTAAATTATTATCATGGTTCTGAAAGTACACTTGTTCATATTGGACAATAGACTTGCTGCTCTGTTATTATACAGATTCAAACATAGTTTCTGTTCACCAAAAGAGTGATGGGCTTGCTGCTCTGTTGTGCCTATATGTAGGCCTTTTTTGTCCATATGAAAGCAGAGGACCATATGGTCTGTGGCCTTTTCATCCATACAAAGTAGAGGCACATTGTGGTGCTAGTTTGCTGGGTTTTGTCTCCGACCATCGTGTCGTGATGATTTTGCAGGTACCCGAGAGGCCCTTGAGTTTGCGGAATGTCGATTAACTTCCGTTCCGGCAAGTTGGTACTCCATATGTCCTATTTTCAGCAAAGGTCATGCTGAAATTTTCCGTGAATTTTAGCATGACTTTGCTAAAAATAGGACATATGGGGTACTTGCGACTAATGCATGGGCCGGGGTATCTTAGTACTTAATTAAGTAGGATCAAGAATTAAGTAGGACTAGTTCTGAATAGCTTCTATCAACGGCACTCTAAATGATAAAACCGTAGCTTTTAGGATGCCTCGGTGTCGACAAACCCTAAGTGATGAGACCATGATAATTCCTCACAAACCCTAAATGATGAGATCTTGTTCCTTGACAATAACCAACTTTTTGACCAAACTTTTTTCCTATTTAGAGCGAACATGGCCGACAACGATGAGGCCGGCGGTTCGGGCGGCAAGCCATTCTGGGAGCTGTCCCAGGAGATGGAGGAATACCCTCACCGCTATGAGGACGCCGCGGAAGACACCGATCCCGACTACACAACCCCTAGTGGCGTCGGGATGACACCACCGATGGTGCCGCCGGGATGCCACCACCGATGATGGCAGCGAACGCACAGATGGTAGCCAACCAAGAGGCAGCGGAAGGACCGGCGCCGAACGTGCTCGGCACCGTCAAGGAGGAATTTACTGAAGTGTCCTCCAGTGGGCATCCAACGGCGCCCAAAGAATTAGTCAGTGGGTACGCGGGACAACTCGGGTGCATTGTCCGGAGCACCGTCACGATCAACACCGAGAACCTAAGGCATCGTGAACGAGGGAATTTGCGGATCCTCCTCTTCACGGCTGCACGAACGATACAAGTTCCCGGTGACTTCGCAAACACACGCCTCTCGGGGAATAAAGTGAACAGTGCCGCCCTCACGAAGATGAGCACGGCCCTGGCTTCTGGAGAGCCGGGTGAAGAAAATGATTGAAAGAGGTGATAGTTATGAGAAGATCAAGGAGAAAATCCTTCGATCAGCAAAGCTGACTACCGGAGTTCAAGACCAAGTGCGAGAGCAACGCATCCGTGGAATCAAGTCGATGGGGAAAGAAATGCGGAATTGAACTTAGGGGTCCACAAACTCGGTCCCGGCGGTTACAGAGTGGCGGAACCTAAATGGGACAAGGAGGGCGCGGGCGTGTCGAGCAAGGCCTACCGCCCTCTTCGATAAATACCGCCATGAAAAGCAGACCAGAACTATATCGAGCCGGTACAAGGAGGACCCGGTAACAAAGGAGCTTACCACGGATCCGAAGGTGAAGGCGCTTGAGCTTGTTCGTAAGGAATACACCCCGTAATTAGCTCCATATGGTTGCATTCTAATTAATGAAGCCAAATTTCTAAATGGTTCACGTTCCTTCCGCAGAAACTGAAAGCGATGGCGCTGGGTCTCGAGCTCCCGTCGCCTTGGGACACCACTTTAAATAGGGCGTTGAATGTAATGAAACAGAAGGATAAGTTAACTAAGCCGACGTCAGCTGGTCGTGTGGCGGCGAAGGCTTGTCCACGAAATGGTCGGAATACTATAAGATGGCGAAAGGAGAGAAAGACCAGCTTGGAAAGCCAGGAGGTTAAAGAACTCAAGGCAAAAGTGGCGCAGATTCCTCGAGATAGTCGAAGAGCAAGTGCGAGACCAACTGGGAGCGACGATCACCGCCATTATGCCTACCTTGGTTGAGGGGCTGCGGGGTGGTTTGTGGGCGGCCAACAGGGCGCCCGATTCCCAGCTTGACGGGCAGCAACTTCGCTGTAGCGCGGCAGTGGTGTCTCCGGCGGGGCGTCATTGGTGTCTCCGGTGCCGGCGCCGGCATTGGAGCTTGATGCACCCGGGTGTGGGAAGAATACGCCGGCCGGCACCTCGGCAGCAAGCGGCCCCTCCGTCACTTGCACGCCCGCCGTTGGCGGTGCCTCGACATTAGCCGAGCTCGACGCCATCACGGTAACTAAGCCTCGGCCGATGACTTCATCTCCTTGCCTTTGACTGGGCATCCCTGACGCCCTACATGTTTTCGCAGGGCGCCGCCAACGAAGTTCCATGCACTCTCCTGCACTTCGTGGACGGCAAGTTGATCGATGTCGCCAAGGCCAAAATCGTTGAACCGGGCAACCGCGTGTTCCACCATAATCCGATGCCACCCACCGTGTATAGGGTTCAACTGGTTCGGATGCTGCGGGGCTGCGACGACTTGTTACCTCCGTATCGACCCCATGGGGCCGACGAAGAGGATGTGATGACCCTCGGCGCCTGCTTCAACTGGCCATTGCTTTGGCCGAAGAGCCAGATTCGTTTGGGGGCGGGGGTCACCACCCCACAGACAACACCGCCAGTCCTGCCGGCGCCAAGCCATGGCAAGACCGCCGCAACGCTACCGCCGTCAGTTGATCCGGGCATGCATATGGCACAGGATCCGGACGTCGACGACGGTACATTTGTCAACGTCGATGACTACTTCAACGAACATGGTGGGTACGGTGACGAATTCTTGGCGCCTCCTTCTCAAGAACCCAACCCTGCAAAAGTCGATCGCGATCTAGCTGGTACCGCGGAGAAACCCAATTGCAACAGGCGTCGTCTGTTCGGTTCTCAGGAGACGCCTCCAGCTGCCGCCTTCACCGAGACTCAAACAGCCGAGGTGGGAAATATTATCAGCCCCACCACACTCAAGAAGGTGGTCTCTGAGCAGACCTCGATCCCATTACATCAGCAGAAGCCAAAGAAGGGACGGAAAAGAAAAACTAACAAGGGTGCGAGCCAGCCGGCACCGAGTACGATCCGTGCTCAGGACGGGCCACCAATACCTAAGGATATCATGAGGGCGATGCATGTGGCGGGTAGGCCGATGCTACCGGCTAATCTGCTCAAGGCTGCAACCGTGCTATGCGGAGTCTGCATGACAGTGTTCTTTCTATGGAGAAGCGGCGTCTCTCCGAGAAAGATGACTCATACCGGTTTTCGTGGCCAAGGTGCCGAGGGCAAGGGCTTTGTCGATGGCACCATTGGGAGTATGATCGTCCTGCGGTTTGATGACATCTTCGCTATGTTTAACCTTCATCCGCTGCACTACACCTTCATTCGCTATTTTCGCTCAATATGGAGATGCAGATCATTAGAGACAAGACCCGGACATCGTGATAGTCGACCCTTCTACATGCGTGCCAAGCACTTGGACAGCGCTGGGGACCGCAAATCGCGAGTTCATACCTCGAAGCGTCATTATGGCGAACAAAGATAAGGATACCTTCCTCGTGCCTTACTTTCCTGAGTAAGTCATCCCTCACCGCCCGTAACATATGATTTCTTAGATTTCGATCGTTCTTTTTTTTTCTAACATTCCGTGTTTTGTGCAGTGACACACGTTGCACACTCATCCTCTTAAGCCCGAAATATTCCACGGCCACGTATTTCGACTCGGACCGTCAGTCGAAGAAAGACTACACAAATATCAAGAAAGTTCTTGATGATGCTCTCCCCGGCTACGCCAAATCTGGAGGCACCTTCAGGAAGGAAATGTGTAGGTACGGCAAGCACGTGTTCACCCACGTAACGACGTTCCCCTGCGTTAAGCAGCCGCCTAGCAGTCAGAAGGATGCCTACTACGCCCTCCATCACATGCGGGCGATCATACGGGACCATAATCACCTTATGCTACCAAAGGGTCTCCAAGATTGGGCCGCACGCTTGTCGGCAATCCAGGACATGGACATCAGACAAGAATTCTTTCGCATCCAGTCGGAGTTTGCGGAAATCATCTGTCAAGATGTCCTTCGTACCTCGGGGCAGTTCCACCTCAAATATCAACCGTCCAACAGGGAAATAGAAACAACGCTACGAATGCAGGCTGACAACTACCGCACATTCATGACGCCGACGGATGACGGCGGCTTCATCCACGCCCGTCCCTGAGTCGAGTCGAAGAAAGTATTGATGGTATATAGTTCTGAAATGTCGATTAGCTCGTGTTGTAATTAAACTTTAATGAACTTGTATGTCTCTTTAGTTTGGAGAGTCGTTCAACTTATATGTAATCGATGCTATTTATTAGTAGGACCATGAACCGTGCTATTAATGTGTTGCTTTTCTCTTCCGATCCTTTTGTTGCATACTTATATATTATCTGTGAATTGCTACTAACGTTTTGTTTGTCTAGTGCATAGAGATGCCGTCGTATGTCGTGTACAAGGGTAGGGTTTCCGGAGTCTATGACGACTGGGAGGAGTGTCGGAGACAGGTTCACCGTTTCAGCGGTAACAGTTACAAAGGGTACACCACTAGGGCGGAGGCGGAAGCTAGATACTGGCGCTATCTAGAGGGAGAGAGGAGGGAGCGGAGGAGGAACCGGATGAAGACTAGTTTCATCGCGATGATGCTCATCGTGACCGCAGCTCTCTTCTATGTGATGGTAGTTTAGATGATATCAACTTTGTAATGTGACGACAAACTCGCTACTCGGTCTCGAGACCTAAACTTGTCTAATATTTGAACTTTGTTCGCTATTTCGAATTCGGAGACTAATGTGATGATTTGTATTATGTGCTGTTTATATTCTGTGATGTATTGTATTTTGTAACCTGTGCAAATACCAGAAATGCAGAAAAAAAAATTCCTAGAATTAATAGTAGTGGCGCACCATATTGCACATTAGTGGCGCACCCAGTTAAATAACAGTGGCGCACCCATATGGATATCAGTGGCGCATCAGTAGGGACCCCTGCTGCAATACCAGTGGCGCACCATCTTGCACATTAGTGGCGCACCCAATTAAATAACAGTGGCGCACCCAAATGAATATCAGTGGCGCACCCGTATGAATATCAGTGGCGCACCCGTATGAATATCAGTGGCGCACCCATATGATTACCAGTGGCGCACTATGTGGAATACCAATGGCGCACCAGTGGTGCGCCACTGTTATTTGGATTAACAGTGGCGCATCGGAGGTGCGCCATTAGTATTCCTTATTAGTGGCGTGGTATTAGTGGCCCACCCATGGTGCGCCACTAATGGCAATATTGGGTGCGCCACTAATAGCCTTTTTTCTAGTAGTGTAGGCTTGATGTATCAATGATGCTCACATGAAAGATAAAAATTGAAACACAAAGAGAGCATCATGTATCATGTGAAAAACACATTTAAGTCTAACATACTTACTATGCATAGGCATTTTATAAGCAAACAAATTATCAAGACAAGAAATATCTAGCATATGCAAAGGAGAGGAATAAAAAATTGACAATCTCAACATAATGAGAGGTAAATTAGTAACATGAAAATTTCTACAACCATATTTTCCTCTCTCATAATAATTACATGTAGGATCATAATCAAATTCAACAATATAGCTATCATATAAAATTTTCTCTTCATGATCCACATGCATAGAAGTCTTATAGTCTTCCAAGATAGTGGGATTAACATCTACTAAAGTCATGACCTCTTCAAACCCACTTTAATCAAAAAAATCATAAGACTGAACACTCTCCAAATATGTGGGATTATTTTTACCCAAAGTTGACACTCTTCCAAACCCACTTGCAATATTATTGCAAACATTATTATCAATTTCATATTCATTACGAAGCTTAAATAAATTTTCTAGATGATAAGAAGCATTATCACCCCAATCATGATCATTACAATGAGTAGTGGATATAACACAATCATCATCCCCAAGCTTGGTCTTTAGCATATCATTAACATAATTGACATTGATAGAATTTGGCAATCATGCATTTTATTCAAGAAGATATCGTGAATCAATTCATAAATTTCTTATTTTAACACTTCATCACAATTTCCAGATTCACGAATTTCAAGCAAAACTTCATAAAGATAATCAAGTGCACTCAACTCACTAGCAATTAGTTCATCATAATTGGATCTTTTGAAAAGATTAGCAAGTGGATGAGGATCATATCAATAGATTTGTAGCAAGCGAAGATGCTAGAAAATAGAAGGCACATGGCACCCAAGCAAAGATAGTAAACGAACAAAAAGGCAAACGGAAAATATTTTTGTAATTTTTGTAGAACTGTTTAGAAGTGGGGGAGATGAAAACGAGAGGCAAATGGCAAATAAAGTAAACTACAAGGAGATGAGAGTTGTGATTAGGTACTTGATAGATGTTGGTGAAGTCTCCCCGCCGCTAGAAATTGACACGTAAATGGGAGACTTGATCCTCCCTGGCAACGGTGCCAGATATTCTTCCTGATTGCTTGTATCTGTGTTGGTATTTCCCCAAAGAGGAAAGGATGATGCAGCACAACAACGGTAAGTATTTCCCTCAGTTATGAAACCAAGGTTATCAATTTCTAGTAGGAGGATCAATCAACACTATGTAAACAGCACCTGAACACAAATAGCAAAAACTTGCAACCCAACGCGTAAGAGGGGTTGTCAATCCGTCAAAGTATTGAGATAGATTAAATTGTGCGGGATTCGATAAATAGATCTAAAAAAACACAAAATAAAATAAATAAGATAAAATTGCAACAAGGTATTTTTTGTTTTAATATGATAGAAATAGACCCGGGGGCGTAGATTTCAGTAGAAACTTCTCTCAAGAAAATAGCATACGCTGGGTAAACCAATTACCGTTGGACAATTGATAGAAAAGGGAATAATCATGACGATATCCAAGAAAATGATCATGTATATAGGCATCACGTCCAAGTTTAGTAGAACGACTCTTGCCTGCATCTACTATTGTTACTCCACAACTCGACTGCTATCCAACATGCACCTAGTGTACTAAGTTCGTGGAAAAACATAAATTCTTCCTGATTGCTTGTATCTGCGTTGGTATTTCCCCGAAGAGGAAGGGATGATGCAACATAACGACGGTAAGTATTTCCCTCAATTATGAAACCAAGGTTATCAATCCAATAGGAGGATCAACCAACACTATGTAAACAACACCTGAACGCAAATAAAAAAACTTGCAACCCAACGCATAAGAGGGGTTGTCAATCCATCAAAGGTATTGAGATAGATTAAATTGTACGAGATTTGATAAATAGATCTAACAAAAACACAAAATAAAATAAATAAGAGAAAATTGCAACATGGTATTTTTGGTTTAATATGGTAGGAAATAGACCCAGGGGCATAGATTTCACAAGAAGCTTCTCTTAAGAAAATAGCATACGTTGGGTAAACAAATTCATGTTGGGCCATTGATAGAAAAGCGAATAATCATGATGGTATCCAAGGCAGTGATCATGTATATAGGCATCACGTCCAAGATTAGTAGACCCACTCCTACCTGCATCTACTACTATTACTCCACACATCGACAGATATCTAGCATGCACCTAATGTATTAAGTTCACGGAAAAATGGAGTAATGCAATAAGAATAATGACATGATGTAGACTAGATCTATTAATGTAGGAATAAACCCCATCTTTTTATCCTTAATAGAAATTATACATGCGTGTCATATATCCTTCTGTCACTGAGATTGAGCACCGCAGGATCGAACCCATCACAAAGCACCTCTTCCCGTGGCAAGATAAATCAATCTAGTTGGCCAAACCAAACCAATAAATTGGAGAAGAAATACGAGGCTATGACAATCATGCATAAAGGAGTTCAGCAAAGACTAAAATAATATTCATGGACAGAACTGATCGTAAACCCGCAATTCATCGGATCCCAACAAACACACCGCAAAAAGGAGTTACATCAAATAGATCTCGAAGAACATCGAGGAGAACATTGTATTGAAGATGAAAAAGCGAGAAGAAAATATCTAGCTACTAATTATGGACCCGTAGGTCTGTGGTAAACTACTCACGCATCATCGGAGGGGCAAGGGTGATGATGAAGAATTCCTTCGTGATCGTTGCCCCCTCCGACAGAGTGCCAGAAAAGGCCTCTAGATTGGATCTCGTGGTTCTGGAACTTGCGGCAGTGGAAACTGTACACTAGTGCAGAACCGGGCAATAGCACCGGTTCGTAACGCCCTTTAGTGCCGGTTCTACAACCGGCACTAAAGTGTGGTCACTAAACCCCCCCCCCCCCTTTAGTACCGGTTCAGCATGAACCGGTGCTAAAGGCCAACCACGTGGCACGAGGCAGCTCCGGGGGCAGGGAGCCCTTAGTACGGTTGGTTACACCAACCGTACTATAAGGTTTGGGGGTTTTAGTTTTATGATTTCTTTTCATTTAATTTTGTGTTTCCATTTTAATTCTTTTTCGTTTGCTGGTATTTTACGATACTGCACATTGTACATGCATATATATATATATATATATATATATATATATATATATATATATATATATATATATATATATATATATATATATATATATAAATTTCTAGTAGAACCAATCATGCATATATATATCATCAATGTCTCACAAACCACCATATTAATTAATTCACACAAACACACATGTATAGCTATATACAATTTCTCCTACATATGCATGTTGCCTTGAGCCAGTGGCATTAGCCTAATTGGTGCCTTGAACACGATGACAATTGGAAGTGGTTTTCATGGGGCGTAGCGGGTAATAGTATTCTCCTTCGGATTTATGACCTGGTCGAGCAAAAATCCCGCTATTTCCTCTTGAAGTGCTTCTACGCGCTCCGTTTCCATGAGCTTGTCCCGCACCTCTATGAACTGTTAAGAAAGAGATCAATATGCATGTGTATTAGTTGTGTGACTAGATATCGATAATGGTGTAAAAATTGTGAATAGTGTTCTGACAAGCGTACCCATTCCTGTCTTTGAGATCTGCTCCTTTGGACGCCATCATGCGAATGTTCTCGCAAACGCAGAATGCACACAGATCAGTCCCTGCGCCGCTTCAGGGCCTTTACGAGAATGGAATTTGATCAGATAATAATTAATCAAGCATGATAATTAAAGAGATGGCAGCTAGCTAGCTAGCTAGTACTATAATTACTTACCTTGGGTGAAACCATTTAAGCTTTTTTTCCATTCGCCTTCCGTGACGCCGATGAACCTTGCCCAAGCCCTGCCCGCCGACAAAGAAAATGAATAAAGTGGTTATTAAATAGTTCATATCATGAAATGACGAACTAAATAGGCCGAGATATATAGTTAATAATGATTGAAATTACCTGTTGACTATCCCAAACAAGATGTTATAGTCAGTATTTGCTTTGAGTAGTGAGTCCAGTATTTCAACTGTTCCGGCGTCAACTTTAATGATACACAAGATCCAGTGAAATCTGCATGCACACACGTTTGCATGTCTTAATTAAGCGGGCATATGTAAGCAAAAACATGTAACTAGCTAGTAGGCAAAAACAGAGAATTTGTAGTACAAGACAGTGTGACTCACTGGAAGTTGTAAGGAAGTAGTATATCTTCATTGTATTTGAGGCGCTTCAAGAACTCTAGCATGTTGTCCTCTACGGCCTTTTGATGATGTGGATTTATTAGCCATGTGTATTCATTAACGGTGTTTGGGTCAATGAACCCAATGCCAAAGCGTCCACCTTTTCTCATTTCATATATCTTCATCCTGCATAATACCACAAAAGAATATAGTGAGGATAATTACAGCTAATGATTGATCAAAAGGATCACTACAGCTAGCTTGAGACTTCAATTACAGAAAGAAATCACTTACGAGACAATAGCAACTCGATTTATAGATTTGTCGAGTCGTCTTGATTGTATAACTGAAACAGTTCAGAATACTCAACGGACGAGCTTTCTCATGGAAGTAATGCTCCTCCTTGACATTCACCATGAGGGACAATCGATTGGAAATCTTGGTAATGTTCATGTACCATTGATGCAATTCATACATTCTCGTTGGGAGGTTCTTGAACTTGTCTGGCTTGACCAAAGGTTGGCCCCGGACATATTTCCGTTTTATTTCATCCTCTGTAAGCACAGGCATGGGCTCGATCTCGAGGAGTTGTCCAACAGTGATGTTGAGAACTTCAGCCTGCATTATATGGTCCTTGGTTATTACCACATTGCCCACCTCAGGAACGTAAACTGTTTGCCCACAATAATATTGGGCGCGCGTACTGTCACGTGTTGTTGGCACAACAAGCGAGGGGATCGATTGCGCCGTCTGTTCTCCCAGCTGGGGAATGATTTTCCCACATTTTTCGACAGCTGCTTGTTGTTTGCTCGATCCCGAGCTCGCCTCCTTACGTAGACGTGCTCGATTTAACTTCCTGATGTGGCGCTCATAGTCTGTGTCAATAGGCTTGGGAGCTGGTGGTTGAGCCATACGAATGAAGTGGTCAATCGTTTCCTTAGGCACTTTCTCCCTTGGCGGCGGTTGCGGTTTCGGTGCAAAATGGGCTTCCACCTGGGCCTTCGATATGGCTGCGTTTTCCTCCTCGGACCTGTCATAAGGCCTCTGCGGAAGAGGCTTGAGGCTTGGACCATATTTATATCGCTTGCCTCCGCCTGTACTTCCTGTACTACCTCGACTCGTACCGCTACGCACCAAAGCTGCGGGGTGTCTCTTCTGTGATTGATGAAGCGGCGGAGACGGCTGACGGGGCTGAGTTGGACGAGGAGGAGTGGCCTGAAGCTGTGCCGGACTTGGAGGAGGAGTGTCCTGAGGGTGTGCCGGACTTGGAGGAGGAGTGGACGTCTGACGCTGTGGCGGACTTGGAGGAGGAGGAGTGGCCTGACACTTTGCCGGACTAGGAGGAGGAGTGGCCTGACACTTTGCCGGACTTGGTGGACTTGCAGGAGCGGGAGTCTGCTGACTTGGTGGCCGACTTCGACGAGGAGTCGGCTGATGCGGTGTCGGTGGCCTTCGAAAGATGATGCAATCCTTTTTCCATAGGATGATACGATGTTTGGCCTCTCCGAGAAAGTGCTCGTCGTCACCTCCAGGAATGTCAAGCTGTAGCTCCGAATATGGGTCCACCACCTCATCAACCAAGACACGAGCATAGCCCGCTGGAATCGGGTTGCAATGGAAGGTTGCCTTGGGGGGGTTTGTAAAAGCAACGGCGTCCGCCACCTTCATGGACATGTTCTTCATTTTGACGTGTAGCTCGCAGTTAGTGTTATCCGTGATGTCATCCACGGGGTATCTATCCAGCATTGCGTCGTCCGGGGCGGAACCCACGCTGCTTCTCGGCATGGATGGGGCGGTGCTATCCAATGCTAGATCATCCGCTAGCTGCTGCAGCTGCTGAGACCTCCTTTGCTGGCTAAGTGAGTCGATCTGCTCCTGCTGCCGCTGGAATTTGACTGCCAATTCCGCTTGACTTGCTTCTAGTCCTTGAAGGCGTTCATAGTCCCGCTTCCTCTGCTCCTCCTCCATCTTCCTCTTCTTCTCCTCCGCAATCTTCTTTCTCGCACGGGTTCTGTAGTCATTGTTCCAGTCTGAAAACCCCTCATACCACGGAATAGCGCCCATGCCACGTGTTCTTCCCGGGTGTTCAGGATTTCCCAGGGCACGTGTAAGCTCGTCGTTCTCTCTGTTGGGATGGAACACCCCCGATCGTGCCTCTTCTATTGCAACAAGTATCGCATCGTCGGCTCCCTTCAGACTTTCCTCGTCGAAACATTGCACATCTTGGGTCCAACTCCCCCCCATGCGCATAGAACCAAGTCCTGCACTTGGGGGGCCAGCTCTTAGTAACCGGAGTGACACCTGCATCCTCCATCTCTTTCTCAGACTTATCCCACTTAGGCATTGCCACCGCATAGCCACCTGGCCCCAGCTTAGGGAACTTATCCTTTTTTTCGGCGTTCTTCTTGTTTATTCTCGACCGTTCCTTAGCTAATTCTGAATCCTTGAATTTCACGAAATCGTCCCAATGAGCACGTTGGTTCTCTAGTGTTCCCTCGAATACGGGAGTCTTCCTTCCTCCCTTGACGCACTTGTCCCATTCACGATTCTTGTGGTTCTTGAATGCAACCGCCATCTTCCTAAGAGCAGCGTCCTTCACTTTCTGCACATCTCCTTCTGTGAAATGATCTGGTAGGGTGAAATGTTCCATGAGAGTATCCCAAAGCAGTTCTTTTTGTCTTTTGTCAACAAAAGTAACATCTGGACGTGGAGCAGCGTCCTTTTTGTCTTTTTGTATTTTGTCTTTTGCTGGCTCTCTCCATTCTTGAAGGGAGATCGGGAGTTGGTCCTTCACAACAACTCCGCACTGACGAACGAACTTGTCCGCAATCTTCTTAGGCGCTAATGGTTCGCCATTAGGTCTGATTGCCTCGATATTGTACTTTACACCCTCCTTCAACTTTTTGTTCGGGCCTCGTTTCGTCCTTTTGCCTGAAGATTTGCTCGATCCGAATGGCTGAAAGAACAAAGATCGATTCGTTAATATATCTTCAAGTCATTTAAAACATGTGATGATCACAAGATGCCTGCTTATATAAATATATATACCTCGCCGGTCTTTGTTGTTTCAAGATCAACATTTTCTTCGCCATCATCATAATCATAGTTCATGACTTCATCAATTCGGTCGTCACGATCGAATATCATATCACCCTCTCCGGTGTTGTTTAGAAATTCGGAGCCGTCATAATCTTCTTCATTCTGATCATCATCTGGCCCGTTAGGATGGCGTACAATATCGAACATGGTCTGTTCTCCCTCTCTGCCGGTATTGTCCGCCATAGCTTTTATTTAACTAATCCAAAAGAAATATAAAATAATTTAGTATTCAAATTACATCGTCTCGAATAATAGATATAATCTCGAATACATCGTCTCGAATAATAGATATAATCTCGAAAACATCATCTCGAATAATAGATATAATCTCGAATACATCACTGGCTAGGTACCTAATAAAGATCGAATACTAGAGAAGAATCTAGGACACTCGCGGTTCCTGCGGCGCGGGCTGTGGACACCCAAAGAGAAGGAACCCTCACAGGATCATAGCTGAAGTGAGATCCCTGAAGAAACTGCCAGGTATTGGAGAACCTGCCGCCCTCTAACGCAACCTTGTAGCGATGGACGTGCTCGCCCTCCTCCCTGACACGGCGACGTACCACCTCCGACGGGGCCGGCTCCCTCCACACCGAAACTGGCCCACGCGAACGCCACCAAACGAGATCAGGGTTGACGACGGGACCCGGGGCCGGGTTCCTCATCAAGCGGCGCGCCCCTCCAGGAAGAACCTCCCAGTGCCAGCCCGGCGGAGCCCAGTCCCGGACATGGGTCAGCCGGACGTCGTCGCGGACGTGTCGACGGCGAGGATGCGGGCCGGGCATCATCGAGAACAAATACTAGCTATATGCCCGCAAAAAGTAACATTTTTTTAATGATTGGATTTTGATAACTAAAATTTCTAACATTTCTATATAACACTAATTATGCTATCATTGCATATGTCAAAATTCTATATGTTATTTCATACTAATTAAGCATCTAACACTAAAAACAGAAAAAACAACTTCTATACATCCATTAAAAAACAGAAAAACAACATTATATAAAAAAATTCCATAGTAATTAAACACTAATTATATCCATCTAACATGCATTCATACATATATACTAGTGAATAAATAATAATCTAAAAATCTAAACTAATTAAACATACAAAATACGTATATACTAATATATACATGCATTCATACATATATACGTGTGTGTGTGTTCATCATGCTTGTGTGTGTGTATGGTCTCAGGGAGGGGCGGTGCCCATGGTGGCCGCTGGGGGCGAGGGAGAGGGGTTAGAGGGGGAGAGCTCACAGCGGGGTGACGGCGACGGCGAGGCGACGGCCGGGGCAGCGACGGGCAGGCGTGACGCGGGGCGGCGACAGGGGACGTGCGGCGACGGGACGGACCTGGCGGCGAAGGAGCCGAGGGCGGCGACGGGACGGGCGGCGATGGGGACGGGCCCGGGGCGAAGGAGACGAGGGCGGCGACGGGACGGGGCGGCGATGGGGACGAAGCGACTCTGGCGTCAATCGATCAAGCGGGCGGTGCTTCAATGGGGAAACAGAGGAAGAAACAGAGGAGAATGAAATTTTTCGAGTGTTGTATATATAGAAGGCACCTTTAGTACCGTTGGAGCCACCAACCGGTACTAAAGGTCTGTTTTGGCCAGCCCAAGCGGCGGAAGCGACCCCATTTTAGTACCGGGTGGTGGCACAAACCGGTACTAAAAGCCTCTTTAGTACCGTTTGTGCCACAACCCGGTACTAAAGGGGTGTCTTGGCAGCAGTGCGGTCGGCAAGTTTAGTCCCACCTCGCTAGCCGAGGGGCGACCGCACTGGTTTATAAACCCCGTGCGGTCGCTCTCGAGCTCCTCTCCAAAGCAGGCCTCACAGGCCTCGTGTTCTTTGCCTGCTGTGGGCCCACTAGGCCTTTATGGGCCTGCATCCTGGCCCAACAACAGGTTGGGTTTCTAGTCGTATGCAGGCCGCTCTGGCCTAGTAGGCGGGCTTTTTTTATTTTTTTGTGTTGTTTTATTTTTGTGTATTTAGAGTTTCTTTGTGAATTTTTTTGCTTTAGTCGTATGAAAGAATTTGTTTGCACATAAAATTTCTTCGCGTTTCAAATGCCAAAACACATAACTACCCTAACTATTACAGAGATTTCCCTCTGTGTGTGAAACACAGAAGAAAGTGATGATAGTGAAGCCGATCACATCCCAGATCTTTGGGTGTGAAACTTTTTCTTCGCGTGTGTCCCTTTGCGCCGTAACCATGGAAAATCTTCATCATTTAACGGGATGCTCGGGTCAATATTCACTGTGAATGGAGCAATTTCATCAACTTTTCATAATCTTCTGACTTGTCTGTCTTGTCATCCACTCCCACGATATTTCTCTTCCCAGAAAGAACTATGTGCCGCTTTGGCTCATCGTACGATGCATTCGCTTCCTTATCTTTTCTTTTTCTTGGCTTGGTAGACATGTCCTTCACACAGGAAAACCTGTGCCACATCATTGGCTAGGACGAATGGTTCGTCTGCATACGCAAGATTGTTGAGATCCACTGTTGTCATTCCGTACTGCGGGTCTTCCGTTACCCCGCCTCGTGTCATATTGACCCATTTGCACCGAAACAAAGGGACCTTTAAACCACGTCGATAGTCAAGTTCCCATATGTCCTGTATATAACCATAATATGTTTCCTTTCCCGTCTTGGTTTCTGCATCAAAGTGGTCACCACTGTTTTGGTTGGTGCTCTTCTTATCTTGGGCGATCGTGTAAAATGTATTACCATTTATCTCGTACCCTTTGAAAGTCATTATATTCAAGATGGTAACTGGGACAGCAAGTACATGTCATCTTCAATAGAGGTGTCATGCATGGTGCGTGTCGCAACCAGTGGCGAAACTCCTGGTTTGTTCACGTGTAATCCAGTCATCAGACCGCTCCGGTGTTTGGAGCGTAGCAAATTCTTGTGTTCATCCATATCTGAGCCACCAAGGCGGAATTCTGTAGAACTGTGTAGTGTGCTTCAAGAGAGAATGTCCGTCCATACATATTGTTTGTTCCCCTCCTAGTGTGCCTTTTCCATCCAGTCTGCCCTTATGCCGCGATTCAGAACACCAATCGGCTTAAGGTCAGGAATAAAGTCAATACAAAACTCAATGACCTCCTCATTTTGATGGCCCTTGGAGATGCTTCCTTCGGCCTAGCATGGTTATGAACATATTTCTTTAAGACTCCATGAACCACTCAAAGGGAACATATTGTGTAGAAATACAGGACCCAAAATGTTAATCTCTACGCATAGGTGAACTAGGGCGTGCGTCATGATGTTGAAGAAGGATGGTGGGAACACCAACTCAAACCGACAAGACATTGCACCAAATCATTCTCGTAACCTTGGTATGATTTCTGGATCGATTACCTTCGAGAGATTGCATTGAGAAATGCACATAGCTTCACAATGGCTAATCGAGCGTTTTCGGTAGAAGCCCCTCAATGCAACCGGAAGCAGTTGCGTCATAATCACGTGGCAGTCATGAGACTTTAGGTTCGGAACTTTTCTCTGCCATGTTTATTATTCCGTTTATATTCGACGAAAGCCGACGGTACCTTAATATCGAGCAGGCATTCAAAGAAGATTTCCTTCTCTTCTTTGGTAAGGCGTAGCTTGCATGACCCTGAAGTATGCCGTCTTCTCCGTGCATACGTTGCTGGTCCTCCGTGCCTCGGTGTATCTTTTGTCTTCCCATACACGCCCAAGAAGCCAAGCAGGGTCACGCAAAGATTCTTCGTCACGTGCATCACGTCGATTGCGGAGCGGACCTCTAGGTCTTTCCAATATGGCAGGTCCCAAAATATAGATTTCTTCTTCCACATGGGCGCGCGTCCGTCAGCGTCCTTCGGAACAGGTTGTCCGCCAGGACCCTTTCCAAATATCACCTTCAAATCCTTGACCATATCATGTACATCAGCACCAGTACGGAGACGAGGCTTCGTCCGGTGATCCGCCTCACCTTTGAAATGCTTGCCTTTCTTTCTTACGGGATGCCTGCTCGGAAGAAATCGACGATGTCCTAGGTACACATTCTTCTTACAACTATTCAAATATATAATGTCGGTATCATCCAAACAGTGCGTGCATCCGCGGTATCCCTTGTTTGTCTGTCCTGAAAGGTTACTGAGAGCAGGCCAATCATTGATGGTCATGAACAGCAACGCCTTTAGGTCAAATTCTTCCCCATGTGCTCATCCCACGTCGTACACCTGTTCCATTCCACAGTTGTAAGAGTTCTTCAACTAATGGCCTTAGGTACACATCAATGTCGTTGCCGGGTTGCTTAGGGCCTTGGATGAGCACTGGCATCATAATGAACTTCCGCTTCATGCACAACCAAGGAGGAAGGTTATACAAACATAGAGTCACAGGCCAGGTGCTATGGTTGCTGCTCTGCTCCCCAAAAGGATTAATGCCATCTGCGCTTAGACCAAACCATACGCTCCTTGCGTCATCTGCAAACTCCTTCCCGTACTTTCTTTCGATTTTTCTCCACTGCGACCCGTCAGTGGGTACTCTCAACTTTCCGTCTTTCTTACGGTCTTCTCTGTGCCATCGCATCGCCTTGGCATGCTCTTTGTTTTGGAACAAACATTTCAACCATGGTATTATAGGAGAATACCACATCACCTTGGCAGGAATCTTCTTCCTGGGGCGCTCGCCCTTGACATCACCAGGGTCATCGCGTCTGATCTTATAGCGCAGTGCACCACATACCGGGCAAGCGTTCAAATCCTCGTACTCACCGCGGTAGAGGATGCAATCATTAGGGCATGCTTGTATCTTCTGCACCTCTAACCCTAGAGGGCAGTCAACCTTCTTTGCTTCGTACGTACTCTCGGGCAATTCGTTGTCCTTTGGGAGCTTATCCTTTATCATTACCAGCAACTTTCCAAATCCCTTGTCAGATACACCATTCTCTGCCTTCCATTGCAGCAATTCCAGTGTGGTGCCCAGCTTTTTCTTGTCACCTACGCAATTCGTGTACAACAATTTTTTGTGATCCTCTAACATGCGCTGCAACTTCTTCTTCTCCAAATCACTTGCGCAGTTTCTCTTTGCATCGGCAATGGCCCGACCTAGATCATCAACGGGCTCATCTGATGCCTCTTCTTCAGCTTCTTCCCGCATTGTCGGCTCAGCTTCTTCCCGCATTACCAGCTCAGCTTCTTCCCCCATTGTTGTATCATCGTATTCAGGGAACCCATGGCCAGGATAGTTGTCGTCGTCCTCTTCTTCTTCATTGTCTTCCATCATAACCCCTCTTTCTCCGTGCTTGGTCCAAACATTATAGTGGGGCATGAAACCGGACTCAAACAGGTGGACGTGAATGGTTCTTGATGTAGAGTAATTGCGACCATTCTTACAGCCAGCACATGGACAAGGCATAAAACCATCCGCCCGCTTGTTTGCCTCAGCCATAGCGAGCAGAAAAGTATGCACCCTCAATGAACTGGGAGAGCATCGGTCATCGTACATCCATTGCCGGCTCATCTTCATTACACAACACCGAATAGATCAAATTAATACAAGTTCATACATAAAGTTCATACAACACTTAAATGCAACAAACAAATAACTCTCTAGCTAAAGCATTTAAATGCAAGAACAAATGCGATCAAGATCGCAACTAAGGTAACAATTGATCCAACAACATAATGATACCAAGCCTCACTATTGATGGCATATTTTCTAATCTTTCTAATCTTCAAGCGCATTTTCTCCATGTTGATCTTGTGATCATCGATGACATCGGCAACAAGCAACTCCAATTCCATCTTCTCCCCCTCAATTCTTTTCAATTTTTCTTTCAAGTACTCGTTTTCTCTTTCAACTAAATTTAACCTCTCGACAATAGGGTCGGTTGGAATTTCCGGTTCACATACCTCCTAGATAAAAATATCTATGTCAACTTGATGGGCATAATTTGTCATAAACACGAAATGCAACAAATAGTTTTAAAAGAGAATATACCACATCCGAATCATAACAAGGACGAGGGCCGACGGGGACGGATATCAAAACCATGGCACTATGTATAACAAACAACGTACGGGTAAGATAGTTATACGAGTAACTATATATCCAAATCACACAAACATCAATTTTTTATATAAAATTTCATGAACAAGATGCTCACCACAAGGTGGTGCCGGTGCCGGGACGGTGCGGGCGATCGACGGTGGTCACGGCGGAGATTTAGAAGGCACTAAGTAAAACACACCTACATATGCAAACTAAGTGTTATTTTTGACCTCAAATTGCATATAAATCAAATACTAGCACATATATATATTTCCTCCCAAATTACTAAACTCACAAATTAATCACTATATAAAGCATTGTAAGAGCTAATCTAGCAATGAGAGATGAAAGGACAAAGTTGCTAACCTTTGTGATCATTTGAATGGATGGGGGCCTTCAAATCTTGACAAATTTTGGGCAAAATGTGTGATGAGCTCGAGAGGAAGAGGGGAAGAACAGAGAGGAAGAGGGGAAGAACAGAGAGGAGAGGGGAAAGGGGAAGAACAGAGCGAGCTCGGGTGGACGAAGGGTTTATGTAGGAAGAACTATAGTACCGGTTCGTGCCAAGAACCGGTACTAAAAACTGGAGGGGCCCCACCGACAACATCCTGCCACCACTCTCATTAGTACCGGTTCGTGGCACGAACCGGTGCTAAAGGTTAGCCATGAACCGGTACTAATGAAAGCGGCCCGGCTAGCCGTTGGAACCGGCACCAATGTATACATTAGTGCCGGCTCAAATTCAAACCGACATTAATGTGCTTCACGTTTGACCCTTTTTCTACTAGTGGTATTTCGTCGACTCCCCCAGGGTTTCTAGGATTTTTGAGTATTTATAAAGGCGGAGGTCGGTTGAGAAGCTTCCCATGGGCTCCACTGCCCACCAGGGCGTGCCTTGCCACCCTCGTGCACCTTGGTGCCTAATGGGCCCCACGGGCCTCCTCCTATGTGCTCCTTTGGCTCCCTGGGTGTCTTCTGGGCAGAAAAAATTCTCCAACAAGTTTCGTAGTATTTGGACTTCGTTTGGTATTGATTTTCTACAAAGTAAAAGCCAAGAAAAAAAACACCAACTGGCACTAGGACTATGTCAAAAGTTTAGTCCCAAAAAATATTATAAAGTTGCTAGTAAATGAATATAAAACGTCCAAGATTGATAATATAACAACATGGAACAATCAAAATTTATAGATACATTGGAGACGTATCAAAATCCTCCCGCCTTAGCCAGCCAAGAGGATGGGGATTCCCCCTCCAATTCGGCCTCCATTTCCTCCTTTCCATGGAGAGGGAGGCGCTACCCATATTGGGCCTTTTTGGCCCAATTCTCTTTCCAATACTTGGAATTTTAAGCCCGGTTGTTATTAAATTAAATATAAAATCCTCCTAACAATTATTAGAGCCTTTCATTATTAGTTTAACATCATCGGAAACAATTCCCACATATATATTATTTATCAAAAATACCCGGTATTGCCCGATGAACCCATAAACGCTTCCGGTTCCTGTCGGAACTATTTCGAATATTAATGAAACAATTACACAAATAAATACTTTATACTCGCACCCTAATAACACTCAACGGATGATTACCATAAGCTTGTATCCCCGTAGGTTCGGTAAATCATAGACATGATCGAACCACCTTTGTTCAATGACCGATAGCGAAGCCGTGGACGCCCATATCAACCCCCTATGATTATATGAATGATATTTGAGTGAACCTATAGTTATCATGTGATGTTCCCTTTAATTTGCGATACTTTACAAAACCAAAGATGCATCGGTATCCTCCTGAGTCATACACATGCTCACTATACCGTCATCCTCGTTACCGGTTTTGTTCTTCTTTCTCATTGATATGTTTCGGCATCCCTATGACATAGCTAGTCCCCTTTGTCTGGCAAAACGTTGATGGATGTTGTCACACCGAGAGGGCCCACATAATATCTCTCCATCATCGGTGGAGAAAATCCTACTCTCGAGCTATTTAGTCCCTTGTCAAACTTTTTGATGACCCTATAAGTTGTCGTTATGATCACCTTGTTACAGATGACATTGAGCAACCCCAAAGTCCATCGTATGGTAGGAAGTGACTACAATACTCTCATGATCTGAGGAACTAAAAACACATGTTGACACTTTGTGTTATAATAATTGATTTTAGACTATATTATCTCAAAGTATAACAAACAAGTTTGGGTCGGTTCAATATGATCGTTCTTCTAACGTCATACTCTCAATGTTCTTTTAGGACTATCCTTACACTTATGATATCCTAAGATCCAGAAAACATGATCACCAGCAACACTTGAGCCAGTCTTAGAGGCAAGACTAGGAACCTATTCAGTATTGTTTAACATTCCACATGTGCATATGGGTTTTCTACCGAATCGCATATTCCAGGATCATAGCAATTTTAGGATAAAATATTAACTCTTCATTATGAACTCGGAAATATAATGCTAATACAATATTATTGCCTCTAGGGTATATTTTCAACATGAAGAACATCATGTTGAACGAAGAACCCAAGGATATGCAAAATGGAGAAAAGAGAGCCTCGTCCTATAATGCAAATGTGGCTAAAACCCAAGGTAACAAATGGGAACCATGGAAGTATACATGCAAGATTTAAGCAAGGCATAGATAAGTATAGTGGGATATCAAAGTCAAGAAAAAAATGAGTTTAGTTATGGCAATCGGGACAGCAAAATAATGATTAAATGCAATACAAAAGAGAGCTTGGAGAGGATGAAACTACAGAGTAATGAGCAAATTGATGATCCATTTTTCGACATGACTACACAATGTGAGGACTAGTTAGTTATCAAAGAGAAAGAATGCTATACTGTTGTTCATGACGATGCATTGACTTAGGGTGTGGATTGCAGTATGTCCTAGCATATCACATATATCTATACCTCTATACTAATTACAGACTCCCAAGAAATTACCACGTTAATTAGTAATTAGGAGCCATTAATCTGGTGGGGCCGAGTTATTACGGTGTAGATCAACCCATCTATCTAATCCTTGACTTTTTTTTCTTAATTTTGATTCGGTGAGTCCGAATTATAATGGTTCAGATCTAATCTGTTTTTTTTTTGCAGGGAAGATCTAATTCCCTATGTTCATTAGAATTTTTTTTTAAACAGAGGCCATTGATTTAGTGGGTCAGATTCATAATGGTTCAGATCTAATTTGTTTTTTTTTTGCAGGGAAGATCTAATTCCCTACAAATAATCTTCAATGGAAGCCCGCAAGAAAAAATCTCCAATCCCACCCCACGTGACCTAGGCCCTGACTCCTCACGTACAACTTCTCCTGAGACCCGATCCCCCTTGCCTCGCCTTCCTCCTCCCTTCGCAACCAAAGAAACAAAAAATTGAAATCACAGGCAGAAATCGCGCGTGCCTCATGAATCCTCCTCCGATTGATCCAACAACAAGGCATAGAAGCCTCCTCTTCCTGTAGCGACGAGTTCAATCAGGCAGCAAACCACATGTGCCTGATGAATCCTCCTCCGATTGATCCAGCAGCAAGGCATAAAAGCCTCCTCTTCGTGTTGTTGTTCTCTCCCGTATGTGTTAAATTAATCTTAGAAAAAAGCATGACTGGGATGCACATGACGAGCTTCACCCTCCATTGACGCTGCAGTGCTTTGAGAAAATCAAGGACTCTTTCTCTCTCTCTCTCTCTCTCTCTCTCACACACACACACACACACACACACACACACTCTCTCTCTCTCTCTCTCTCTCAAAATAAGCCATGGCGGATCCACCATCTCCAAGATCATTCCCACTGTAACCTTTGAATCTACAAAGCTTCAAGTTCGATTAGGCTGGATGCCCACCATGCATGTTTCATCCAAGCAGCATGAGCTTGACTTAACGGTCCATGACTTCCACGAGGACAATATCAATCTCCAAGTATGTTAGTCCTACCATCGCAACAAGTGTTCGCATTATGCTGATGTCCTCTAGCCAGATCGTCCAAGTATCCCTCCCCCATCTACGTGCCCACGATGTGTTTGAATGATTGCCTAGGAAAACACTGATGTCAGGTAATTAATTTCTTTTGGCTGGACCGTGAAGATTTACAGTTCAATGTTGACAAAGTTAGGATACTATGTGTGTAAGATATACTCACTAAGTATCAGTAACATCTTGCCATCCTGCAACTCGGTGTGACCGAAAAGTTCAAATCGGTTCCACCGAGACTGAAAACCTAGATCGACTTAGTGATCTCGGTATGACCGAAATGGATGAATCGGTCAGACCGAAACACACAAAGAAGTTTTGGAAGTTTAATTCTATGACGAATCAGGGACTCCGAGTGCTCCTCACACAGAGTGGTTCAAATCTGACTTGATCAAATTTTGTGATGTAGCATTAATAGAGTTTGAGACGTGAAAAGCATAGATATCTAGAGAAGGTTCTTAGGCATTCTTGTCCATCCACTTGGTAAAAGAAAAAGAAAACAATCAATCAAAACAACAAGTGGATGTCCTTGAATGAGTAAAATATGCAACCAACATGCTCACACAATAAAAATGGGAAATGAAATATGTGGCGAAGCATGCACAACCAATTCTAGCATCTATCAAGCAATTGGCGATGACTAGGTCATCTATATATGAGTATATTGACTTTAGGAGTCAAATGAGAACATTTGATCATAGGTCATACTCATCGTTTAAGCTCAAGTGGGGTTACCACTTTTACATAATGCATTGTTGTGTTCACACCATTAGAGTTGCTTTAGCTCAATTCTTAGAGTAGAGCTCCCCCTAGATGTGAGATCCCCCCTTAGAGGGATGAACTAACCTAGGGTTTTGTCGATGATGACTTCATGTAGGTGTTGAAGATGTGGATGCTCAATGTTGATGTAGATCATTTGGAGCAATCCTTTGGAGTGAGTTGCACTTTCAATACCTACACGGGTTAGTCCCACAGGGAACAAACAAGGATATCCATAGAAATAGAGTGATGCACACACAAGATGATGTCTATGAGAGCATTAGGTTACCTTGTCCGTTGTCTTACCAACAAGAGGGTTTGTGACTCCTTGAACTAGAGCAAGATGTGGAAGTTGATTGCACTTGTTCTTGCCAAAATGATATGAGTGAAATATGTTGGCGGAGTCACCCTCAAGAAATCTCTAGTTCTTCTTCTTCGGGATCCACATCATCTTGATGGGAATCCTCGGAGTTGTAGTCGTACTTGATGAAGTGGAACTTGATGTAGTCTTGGGAACCCACTTGACCAAGGCCTTAGGAGCTTCTTCAAATGCATCAATTTCTTCTTGAAGCTTGTCCTTGCCTTTTTGCTTGTGGTCTTGTGGTGGAAGATCATATTGAGCTTGTGTCCCTTTGAAAGAAGCAGGATCATACTTCTCTTGTTGGGGAACAAACTTCGTCTTGGGGTATTTATCTTCTTCCCACTCAAAATCCATTGGCATTAAACTTTCGTTCAAAACCAACACCTTGATTCTTCCGGTGCCTTCCTTGCTTGTGTACAATTTCCTCAAATTGCTTACTCCCGGCAAGGCTCTTGCAAACACCTTTCTCTATAATTCCCTTCAATAAGCTATTTTCTTGCTCAAGTGTAACTTGGCTAAGATAATCATTAGTGGAATCAAGAGAACTACTAGAAGCAACACCATTGGATTTAGCATGATTATTTTTACTACTAGAGGAAGAATCCTTCTTGTTCTTGTTACTAGACTGACTTGAGGCATGTAAGTAGATAATAGTAAACGCTTGGCAATGTAAGAAGAACTTTTCTTGCGAAGATCATCATTGATTGCCTTTAAGAACTCATGCTCTTGCTCAAGGTTGAGCTTTTCAAAGCGTAACTTCTCATGAGTCCTTAAAAGTTCTCGATGATCTCCTAAGATAGTTTCATGAGCTAACTTCAGAGTGTTTAGTTCTTTAGTTAGAAGCTCAATCTTCTCCTTATCATTGTCATTCGTTTTATCTTGATTAGCATGATTAATTGACGTTTCATCATAGTATTCATCACTAGAGTTGTCAACAAGTAAATCATCATCACCTAACAAGTCATCTTCATCACTATTGAAATCAACATACTCGGGGTGTGTTACCTTGGACCTTTGGCCATGAAGCATCTTCCAATTCCTTCGTTTGGTGAATCAAATATGTCGTAGGAGTTGGTTGACACAATTGCTAGACCGGCAACACCTTCATCTTGAGTATATTCGGAGTCGGAGTGATTTTCGGAGTCGGAGCCGGATACCCATTCACCAACATGAGCTTGATGTCTTCGTTTTGTGTAGCTCCTTGATGACTTGTCCTTCCTTTCCGAATCCTTGCTTCTCCATGAGGGTCTTCATTCATAACGATCGTCTCTACTCCTCTCTCTTGGTGGTGATTCTTCTCTTCTATTTATTCTTTTTGGAGAATCTTCTCTTCTTTTGTAGGGTGCCGTACACTCATTGGAATAGTGTCCGGGTCTTCCACAATTGTAGCAATTACGCTCTCGACTAGAAGATCTTTTGTCATTGTAGGACCTTGGCTTGGAGCCTCTCTCTTTGCTTCTACTCTTGTAGAATTTGTTGAAGTTCTTCACCATTAAGCTTAATTCTTCATTGAAGGTTTGTTTCTCACTTGATGATGTGGGGCCTTCACATAAGGCTTTGTAAGCACCACTTGATTTGTTGTGAAGTTCCTCCATATCCTTGAGTGACATCTCATGAGCAACAATTCTTCCAATGAAATCCGTTGGCTTGAGATCTTTGTAATTGGGCATCATTTGGATCAGTGTGCACACAATATCATATTTTCCATCCGAGGCTCTTAGGATCTTCTTGATGATGAATCTGTCGGTCATCTCTTCACTTCCTAAGCCGGCAATCTCATTTGTGATAAGAGCAAGCCTAGAGTACATTTCAGCGACACCTTCACCATCCTTCATTTTGAACTTGTCAAGTTGACTTTGAAGCACATCCAACTTGGATTCCTTGACGGGGTCGGTACCTTCATGCATATCAATCAAAGTATCCCAAATTTCCTTTGCATTCTCAAGGCGGCTGATTTTGTTGAATTCTTCGGGGCACAATCGGTTGAAGAGGATATCACAAGCTTGAGCGTTGTATTGCAGCATCTTCAACTCTTCCGCGGTAGCTTCACGGTTCGGTTCTCTCCCATCAAAGAATTCACCTTGCAAGCCAATACACACAATAGCCCAAGCAGGCGGGTTATGTCCAACAATATGCATTTTCATCTTATGCTTCCAACTAGCAAAATTAGTACCATCAAAGTAAGGACCTCTACGGTGATAATTTCCCTCGCTAGACGCCATACTCTCCTAGGTTGTGAAACCAAGGCTATGACCACCAAAAGCTATGGAAATCAAAGCAAATGGAGACCAATGCTCTGATACCACTTGTAGGCTCGAAAGTATGTCTAGAGGGGGGTGATTAGACTACTTGACCAAATAAAAACTTATCCTTTTCCCAATTTTAGTCTGTGGTAGATTTTAGCTATCTTAGCACAAGTCAAGCAATCTTAACACAATTCAAGCAAGCGTGCAAAGATTATATGAGCAGCAGAAAGTAAAGCATGCAACTTGCAAGAATATAAAGGGGAAGGGTTTGGAGAATTCAAACGCAATTGGAGACACGGATGTTTTTGTCGTGGTTCAACCCACGAAGGGTAACGGTTGGAGACTTCAACCCACGAAGGGTAACGGTTGCGCGAGTCCATGGAGGAATCCACCCACGAAGGGTCCACGAAGAAGCAACCTTGTCTATCCCACCATGGCCGTCTCCCACGAAGGACTTGCCTCACTAGCGGTAGATCTTCACGAAGTAGGCGATCTCCTTGCCCTTACAAACTCCTTGGTTCAACTCCACAATCTTGTTGGAGGCTCCCAAGTGACACCTAGCCAATCTAGGAGACACCACTCTCCAAGAAGTAACAAATGGTGTGTTGATGATGAACTCCTTGCTCTTGTGCTTCAGATGATAGTCTCCCCAACACTCAACTCTCTCTCACAGGATTTTGATTTGATGGAAAGAAGATTTGAGCGGAAAGAAACTTGGGAAGGCTAGAGAACAAGATTCATATGGTAGGAATGGAATATCTTGTTCTCAACACAAGGGTAGGTGGTTCTCTCTCAGAAAATGTGTATTGGAAGTGTAGGTTTGTTCTGATGGCTCTCTCCACGAATGAAGAGTGGGTGGAGGGGTATATATCACTACAAGAAATATGTCAACTTATGACCTTCTGTCAGTGACCCTGGAAGAATTGGTCATAGATTTATGACCATTTGAGACCAATTGGTCAAAAGCTGTTCGAGGGGCTCCAAACCCTAAACCACTGCGACCATTTTGGTCAGAAAGGTCATAATTTCCTTACATGAAATGGTCATAAAGCTAACAGTGCTAGTCTGCTGCCGTATTTCTAGTTGTTAACGACCAATATAGATGGTCATAGCCTTGTAAATTGTGGTGGGTTGCTATGACTAGGCGCCACCTCATCAGTTTTGCCTATGTGTCATGTCCATGCGCCACAAATTGTGAAGCAACCTATATTTCTATCATTCCCAAAATTCCCAAAAAAAATCTCATAAATTCTTTGGGTCATATCTTCGTCAAATATGTAAAAACCTTCCTTGCCTAGTTAAAAAATAATTCAAAAATATTCATTTTCCTATTCTGTTCAGAGTAACAGTTTGTGAAGGAAGTACCACTTTGGCATGTCCAAATAGTATCCATTTTCTACAATGCTTTCCTATGCCCAAATAACCATCCTCCACCAAATGCCAGCTCAATCCATTCATTATTTTGAGCCGAGCTTCAACATTCGTATTTATGTCCAGTGTGGTGGTTTGCAAAGCAAGTACCACCTAGGCTCCTCCTTTTAAGCTGAAAATTTGTGAAAACGGTCTTCTTAGTAACTGGTCATCCTCAGCCAAAACTCACGCCCATTAGCCATGTACATTTCCGTGCATCGCTAATCAAACACTTGGCTGCTAATTCATGTTTGAGCATCGATTGGTCTCCTCGTGAGAATCTTATGTTGTAATTTTCTTCCTAGCACCAACCTGGGAGTGCCCAACCCACTAGACATGCCTAGGCAGCCCAGAACACATGGCAACGCCACGGTCACGCGGTGACCACGCTGGCGAACATCTTGAGTTCTGCGCTCTAGAGTTGGGGCCCTCGGCCACCGCCCAAACCTCGACATATCGCCACCAAACCATGTATTTATGATTAAATAGGTCCTTATGTAACTAGAAATGATTTTTGGAAAAAATAAATAGCAAACTATGAGGCAGCTGCAGTTCAAATTTGACCCGCTTCCATCTGAATCGGCAGAAATTTGTCTTTTTCATGAGAGGTGGATCAAAAAAATTACACCAGACCATTTTGTCAATTGTGCATTAAATATGGCCTAGTATTTTATAAAACTGATTTGGTCCAATTTTGCAACAATTATTTGGTAGTTCCTTCACAAAAAAAACCTCCTTTCGGGCACTCGAAAAATGGAAAATGGTTTTTTCGTCCAACGAAAATGAAAACTTCCTTAGGCAACATTGTTTGCTATTCCAATATGCACCCTTGTGCACAATATGAGATCATTTGAACAAACTATGCCATGAATGTGGCCATAAGATTGATCATTTGGCTTGAAAGCCATGAATCTTCACACTTGATAGCTCATTTCTAAGAACACTTTTTTAAAATAATTACCGTATTACAAGTTTATTATTTTTCCTGGAAACTTGGTCACATATAATGACACAATGCGAAGGTTTTCCAACTTTTTGATTTTTTTTGAATTTTTTATGCCCGTTTGAAAATGCAGTCAAAGCAGCGGGCTTGACTGCTCCTAGCTAGTGGTTGAATCTTGGAATTTTTTGGTGTTTCTATGATTAAATAGATACTTATGTACCTAGAAATGATTTTTGGAAAAAATAAAGAGCAAACTATGAGGCAGCTACAGTTCAAATTTGACCCGTTTCCACCTGAATCGGTGGAAATTTGTCTTTATCACGAGAGGTGGATCAAAACTTTTTACACCCAACCATTTTGTCAATTGTGCATTAAATATTTCCTAATATTTTAGAAAATTGATTTGGTCCAATTTTGCAACAATTATTTGGTAGTTCCTTCACAAAAAAACCTCCTTTCGGGCACTCGGAAAATGAAAAATGGTTTTTTCGTCCAAAGAAAATGAAAACTTCCTTAGGCAACATTGTTTGCCATTCCAATATGCACCCTTGTGCACAATATGAGATCATTTTAACAAACTATGCCACGAATGTGGCCATAAGATTGATCATTTGGCTTGAAAGCCATGAAACTTCAGAGATGATAGCTCATTTCTGAGAACACTTTTTTAAAATAATTGCCGTATTACAAGTTTGTTATTTTTCTTGGGAACTTGGCCACATATAATGACACAATGTGAAGGTTTCCCAATTTTTTGATTTTTTTTGAATTTTTTATGCCCGTTTCAAAATGCGGTCAAAACGGCGGGCTTGACCGTTCCTAGCTAGTGGTTGAATCTTGGAAAACTTTTGGTGTTCCTCTGATTAAATCGATACTTATGTACCTAGAAATGATTTTTAAAAAAAATAAATAGCAAACTATGAGGCAGCTGCAGTTCAAATTTGACCCACTTCCAGCTGAATCGGCGGAAATTTGTCTTTTGCACGAGAGGTGGATCAAAACTTTTTACACCCAACCATTTTGTCAATTGTGCATTAAATATGTCCTAGTATTTTAGAAAATTGATTTGGTCCAATTTTGCAACAATTATTTGGTAGTTCCTTCACAAAAAAACCTCCTTTCAGGCACTCGGAAAATGAAAAATGGTTTTTTCGTCCAAAGAAAATGAAAACTTCCTTAGGCAACATTGTTTGTCATTCCAATATGCACCCTTGTGCACAATATGAGATCATTTGAACAAACTATGCCACGAATGTGGCCATAAGATTGATCATTTGGCTTGAAAGCCATTGATCTCCATATGTGATAGCTTGTTTCTGAGAACACTTTTTTAAAATAATTACCGTATTAAAAGTTTGTTATTTTTCCTGGGAACTTGGCCACATATAATGACACAATGCGAAGGTTTCCCAATTTTTTGATTTTTTTTAAATTTTTTATACCCGTTTCAAAATGCGGTCAAAACAGCGGGAATGACCGTTCCTAGCTAGTGGTTGAATCTTGGAATTTTTTTGGTGTTTCTCTGATTAAATAGATACTTATGCACCTAGAAATGATTTTTGTAAAAAATAAATAGCAAACTATGAGGCAGCTGCAGTTCAAATTTGACCCGCTTCCAACTGAATCGGCGGAAATTTGCCTTTTTCACGAGAGGTGGATCAAAACTTTTTACACCCCAACCATTTTGTCAATTGTGCATTAAATATGTCCTAGTATTTTAGAAAAATGATTTGGTCCCATTTTGCAACAATTACTTGGGAGGTCCTTCACAAAAAACCTCCTTTTGGGCATTCAAAAAATGGAAAATGGTTTTTTCGTCCAAAGAAAATGAAAACTTCCTTAGGCAACATTGTTTGCCATTCCAATATGCACCCTTGTGCACAATATGATATCATTTGAACAAACTATGTCATGAATGTGGCCATGAGATTGATCATTTGGCTTGAAAGCCATGAATCTTCACATTTGATAGCTCGTTTTCGAGAACACCTTTTAAAAATAATTGCCGTATTAAAATTTTATTATTTTTCCTGGTAACTTGGTCACATATGATGACGCAATGCGAAGGTTTTCCAATTTTTTATTTTTTTATTTTCTATGCCCGTTTCAAAATGCGGTCAAAACGGCGGGCTTGACCGTTCCTAGCTAGTGGTTGAATCTTGGAATTTTTTTGGTGTTTCTATGATTAAATAGATACTTATGTACCTAGAAATGATTTTTGGAAAAAATAAAGAGCAAACTACGAGGTAGCTACAGTTCAAATTTGACCCGCTTCCAACTAAATCGGTGGAAATTTGTCTTTTTCACGAGAGGTGGATCAAAACTTTTTACACCCAACCATTTGGTCAATTATGCATTAAATATGTCCTAGTATTTTAGAAAATTGATTAGATACAATTTTGCAACAAATATATGGTAGGTCCTTCACAAAAAAACTCATTTTGGGCACTCGAAAAAATGGAAAATGAAATTTTCGTCCAAAGAAAATGAAAACTTCCTTAGACAACATTTGGTCAACTGAACATTAAGATTTTATAAAATTGATGTGGCCCAAATTTTCAACAAATATTTGCTAGGTTCTTCATAAAAAAATCATTTTGGGCACTCGAAAATAATTCTCTTCTGTAAAACTTATTTCTAAGAACACTTTTTATGATATTTACATTATTCAAAGTTTGTTATTCTTACTGAAAAGTAGGTCACACTTGGTGACACAATGCAAAGTTTTTTGATTTCTATTTGTTTTCATAAAATTTCTAGGCCGTCAAATAGCAGACTTGTTTTAACATCTTATTTCAACCGATTATGACCAATTTAAATGGTCTTAAAATCATCAAAGGGGTACTGCGTTTTGATTGGTCCAAAACCATCTCACGCGGATCATGGATGAGCACCGTCGGATGCGCCCGGATCCAACGGCAGCCCACACCCCCCTCGTTGCTCTCCCCCTCCCTCTCATCCTCATCCACCCACGAAAAATCTAGCTCAGTTATCCCCATCGCCGATGCCGCTCCCGCTCCCTTTTCCCCCGCTGTCGCCTGTCTCCTCCAATCGTACTCCTCCTCCCTCGTCGTCTCGTCGCCGCCGCCACCTCCTGCCTGTCCCCGGCCTCCTTTCCTCCCCGTCCCCGGCCTCCTCCCGTGGCGCGATCCCTCTCCTCCCTCCCTCCCGATCCCACCCACCGAACCGATCCCGATCCAGTCCAGATCGAGAGAGAGCGAGCCCCCTCCTGCGATTCCCACCACCGCCACCCCACCCACCACCGCCGACCTTGTCTCCGCCACGGACCTCTCCCTAGCCTTCACCCCAAGATCCACCAGTCCGAGCACGGCCATGGCGTCATGGTCGGCTTTCTTGCCGGCAGAGGCGTGCGTTTCACGCCGGCCACAGGCCTCTGGCAATCAGGACGGCGACGACGCCAACGGGATCACCGGGTCTCCGGCGGCTCGTTCCCCTCGCGCAACTGCTCCCCTCCTTCTCTTCACGCCGAAACCCTAGATCGACGCCATGGCCACCTCGCAGGTGGCGCATGCAGGTGAGATCTGGTATGGACTCCCCCCTTTCTTCTCCTCCTCCTTCTAGATTTCTTCATCTTGCTCGACTCTCATTGCGTTTGTGCAGTTTTTTTTGCAGATCGTCTGATCAAGGAGGACGCCATGGATAATCCCGATGCCATGGAAACCTCGCACGCAGCACATGAGGAAGCCAGACATGGCGACAACCGCCAGCCTTTCAGATCTCGACGACTTCCACCCACGATGGAGGACTGGGGTGAGGTCCTCCCCCTCCCCCTACCTCTCTCCCACCCGTGCCTCGTTCCCCTTCTTCGTCCTCTATTTTCGCGCCGTGATCTGCGTGTACGAAGCCTGGCTAGTGATCAATCAACGTTGAATAAACAACCAGAGACGCCGACAATAATTCCAGCAGTTTGCTTTTGAGATGTGAGCTAGTACTAGTGCTACTGGTCTAGTAAATTACTTGTGTGGAAAATGATTAGTGTTCAACTACTAGGATGAACATACCAAATGCCCACACAACTACTGCAATCATCAACCAGATGCTGATATGGCTGTAAGTGGTGGATTTGGGTGATTGATACATAATCGCATAGTTAATTCAGGTTGTGAACATTTCTTAGGAGTTATGTTAAAACACATACATGTTTCACAGCACTTCGTTGAAACCAATTGGAAAACAATGGAATAGCCGAACAGGTCTTGTTTGATAGTTTTTTAACATATAACATTACTTAGGGATATACGTAACTGTTTTGGTTACTATTTTGTACTCTAGTTTCTGCTTCTCAGTTTCAATGAAGCAGCATTGATAATTTTATAATTTATTTATGGCTGAACACTAGGCTATTGATTTTGCCCTGATCTGTTGACTCACAGTTTGATTCATGGCGTGCTTGACTGCTTGTGTATTGTTATAGGTGAGGAAGAACCAGCTGCCGACGGGCGAGGGCATGGGGTACCTGGAGGCCAAGCACCACCTGCTGCTGAGCATTGGTTCAATCCATTACGAGGATTCTTGTTGTTTGTCTTTGAACAATGCTTGCGTTTTAGCTACTGCCACTTTGAGCTGTTGTAGCTTGTAGTTATCAATTCCAGCTGGGTTTACATATTGCATTTCTGGAGTAGTAGATCGACATTTCTAAGTTCTTTTGTTATATAAGATGAACAAATGTTATGTTTAAAGTGTGAGCTGACTAGTAATCCTAGAGAGAACCAGCTCCATTTTTGCAAGAGTTAGCTAATATAATTAGTTAGATACTGTTGTATTAGTTAGCTAATATAATTTGCAGCATTAGTTAGGTACTGATGTAGTCTTTTTTAGACTTCTCTTGTATGGGTACTCTTTGATGATGCTTGCTTTAGAAAAAGAAATCATGGATAGATAGAGAAGGGAAACAGTGGGCTTCCTTTCAAGTTAAATTAACTAATCATCATTTGGCTCATCAATTTTTCATTTCTTGTGTGACATTTGTACCCTGTTAATTATCATCTGTTCCCTTCTATTTTGAATTGACTGCACGTGATTGGGTTGTGCTTCCTCTGTTACATTCAGAATAGTTTGATGTTATAGTGATGATATACTAGGAACATTGCTTTCACCTACAATAATTGTCTCAGTTTAATAAAGTATAACCAGCAAAACATCTACAATTGCACTCAAGGTTTACTACTAATAGTAGAATGTATGTGATTGCTCTGTGCTGTTAAGATCAAAGACTCTCATTTTGACATAGTGTCTTTTTTTGTTTAAACATGCTTGCTAAGTTGTTTACTAATGTTGCTAAGTTGTTTAAACATGCTTGCTGCTAGCTTTGAAGTTGATCTGAAGAACCATTCATGTATTTACACATTCATGCCCCGACCCGACCCCTTGCTCGTCTCCCATCTCGTTTCGTTCCCTTGGTGGCTGCTGCTGTTTCGCGTTGGATTTTGAATCTGTTTGGTTTGCTGATGTTGTTTCTGTGGTGGCGGCGCAGGCTCGCGGTGAAGAAGAGCAAGGCCAAGCACCCTCCGAGCGCCTTCATCGTCTTCATGTGAGTTCTCCGATTCCATTCGTGGTTCGTCTTCATGTGCTGATAGTTTGTGTGCTCTGACTAGTAATGTTAGATCTTGCGTGTTGATTGGATGGCTGTTGTAGTATAATGATATTGTTGTTTCAGCACAATGTGTTGAAGTTAAGTAGCAGGACATGCACTTGTGCCATGCATATGCATATTATATCTGTTGTCTTGTATGAATACCTCATTTTAACTTGTACTAGCTGAAATGTGTTTATCATTCTATAAAAAATTGTCCTTTACTCCTTTACTCCTTTTTTTGAATGGAATGTTCATAATATATTGGCTCCAGTTTTTCTAATTCTTCTAAGCTGATTCATGTAACAGGGCGACTGTGGAAGGCATGTTGTATTTCTATCAGCCCAGTCCTGACTATGTCTATCCGTGAGTCCGACATTTGATCGCTGTTGAAGGAGCTCCATGCTGAAGAAGAAAACACTTGTTGAGCTTGTAACATTACTTGGAGAGCTTGTAAAGTACTGTAGAGCTTTGCATTTATAGAGCTTATAAAGCATTGTATAGCTTGTAGAGCTTGTTAGAGCTTGTATTACGTGTCATTTGTAGAGCTTGTAGTGAATCTGGCTATTGTTATTTGAATAATTATGTGTGTTTTCTCCTTGCCTATTTAAATACTGGTTATTTTCTTACTATGAAATTCAAATATGATGTCAAATTGAAATATGAAGAATCTGAGCCTAATAGCTGGGACCCATTTATCAGAACCTGACAAGTGGGACCTGTTTGACTAATGGGCCCATTTTATAAAAAAAGAAAACTAAAACTGCTGGTACAAAAAGGCCATGGCCCAAAAAATAAAAAGGCCAAATTGTAGGGCTTGGCCCGTGTAGTTCACCAAAATTAGCAGCAAAAAAAACATAAATGGGCTGAATTGTTGGGCTAGGCCCATGTAGAACACCAAATCGGACCGGGCTGAATCTTGTGCCACATTAGCTTGCCACGCTAGATGCCTACGTGGCCTCGGGAGGTTGCTAGTGGCCAAAACGCCACAGTAGGAATATTTTGGTCGTAAACGTCTTTGACCATTCCAGAAGAAAGGTCGCTATAGTCAGTTTACGACGGCCAGCTTTTGACCTTCTGTTTTTGGTCACAAAAAGGTCATAAATGGAAATTTGTGACCTTTCAGTGACCAATAGTGGTGGTCATAAGTTGACATATTTCTTGTAGTGTATAGCCTCCACACAAAATCTAACCGTTACACACAACTTCCCAAACTCGGTGGGACCGTATTGATAAACTCGGTCAGACCGATTTAGCAAATCTAGTGACCGTTAGGATTTTCAGTGCGACTGACATGCAACTCGGTAGGACCGATATGGTTAGCGTTAGGGCATAACGTAATCTCGGTGAGACCGATTACACAAACTCGGTGGGACCGATTTTGGTAATAAGCTAACCAGAGAGTTGGTCAGGTAAACTCGGTGGGACCGGTTCACTCATTTCGGTGGGACCGAAATGTTACGAAAAGGAAACAGAGAGTTTACATTGCAATCTCGGTGGGACCGATCGCTCCTCTCGGTGGGACCGAAACGTTACGAAGGGAAACAGAGATATTACAATCCCATCTCGGTGAGACCGAGATCCCCATCGGTGAGACCGATTTGCCTAGGGTTTGTGGCAGTGGCTATGACATCTGAACTCGGTGGTGCCGGATAGAAAGAATCGGTGGGACCGAGTTGGACTTTTGGTTTAGGTCATATGTGGATGTGAAAAAGTAGTTGAGGGTTTTGGAGCATATCACTAAGCACTTTGAAGCAAGAACCTCATTAAGCAACACCTCATCCCTCCGTGATATAGTATTGGCTTTTCCTATAGACTCAATGTGATCTTGGATCACTAAAATATAAAATGTAGAGTCTTGAGATTTGAGCTTGAGCCAATCCTTTTACCCTTAGTATTTTGAGGGGTCCACTTTTCTCATCCATACCATTCCATTCATTGAGCTTTTCCTGAAATATTTATCTTGGAATAATGTTAGCTCAATGAGCTATATGTTGTTAGGAATTACCAAAACCACCTAGGGATAGTGGCACTTTCACATCTAGGCATCGTGGCTCGGCCGGAAAGATTGACAAACTTGGTTTTTTAATTCATGTAAATCCAAAACATGCCTGAAAATCATGAAACTTGGCATGGTGTCATGGCATGGCACCAACATGCTGCCGTAATTTTTTTGGCCAAATTGGGACAAGCTTTGGTATAACCTTCTTGCAAACCGGAGCTTCTCTCAAGAAGGCTCGTGGTTCCGAGAGGAATGCGTCACCTCCGTGTGCGAAACGACATACGTACACTACCTTCTCCCGCCTTAATTTTTCTACACAGACAAATTAGACCAAATAGAAGTATCATGCTAAATTTTGGAATTATTCCAGGTTCATTTGGCCTTTTTATACATTAATTGAATTTCTGTTCATTTAATGTGCATAATTCAAATTTGAACTACAAGCACAAGCTCCCTTGCACCAAAGTTGATTGAAAAATCACATGTGTGTCCTTGGGTGATTTTCAAGGTCTCATGCAAGAAATGGGAATGAAATTCAAACATCTGGGCGTCGTGGCTCGATCGGAAAGATTGAGAAACTTGGTTTTTTAATTCCTGTAAATCCAAAACACACCTGGAAATTATGAAACTTGGCATGGTGTCATGACATGGCACCAACATGCTACGGTAATTTTTTTGGCCGAATTGGGACAAGCTTTGGTATAAGCTTCTTGCAAACCGGAGCTTCTCTTAAGAAGGATCGTGGTTCCGAGAGGGAACATGTCACCTCCGTGTGCGAAACAACATATGTACACTGCCTTCTCCCGCCTTAATTTTTTTACACAGGTAGATTAGACCCAATAGAAGTATCGTGCTAAATTTTGGAATTATTCCGGTTTTGTTTGGCCTTATTTACACATTAATTGAATTTTTGGGCATTTAATGTGCATAATTCAAATTTGAACTAGAAGCACATGCTCCAGTGCACCAATGTTGGTTGAAAAATCATATGTGCGTCCTTGGGTGAATTTATAGGTCCCATGCAAGAAATGGGAATGACATTCAAACATCTGGGCGTCATGGCTCGGCCGGAACGATTGAGAAACTTGGTTTTTTAATTCTTGTAAATCCAAAACACGCCTGAAAATCATGAAACTTGGCATGGTGTCATGACATGGCACCAACATGTTGTGGTAATTTTTTTGTCCGATTTGCGAAGCCGCACACATTAACAGTCAACAAAGTCATTTTGGAACAAGTGTTGTCACGTTACAAATCTGAACCGTGGGCGTTCTACTCACCAATTACGTAGCGCCACGCATCCCCTTTTTTATTGGCTAGGAGGTGCCGTGCGAGGTAGCTATTTGAGTATGGGAGGCGTGCGATCAGACCCATGCGCGTGCTCATTCGGAGGAGAGCCCTTTTACCTCTATCCACCGCGCACCTCCCTCCCAACGTCTCCATTAATGGTGCCCGATCCCCTATTTCACTGCGTGGCTAGGTCTCAATGGACTGAGATTTAAGAGAGAAAAATGAAAATCCGAAAAGAAAGTTTTGCATAGATCTCGATGTAAGATCCGACGGACCTATATAGCATCGACTACGACTTATAGCAAGCAAGATAAATATAAGGACGACGACAGTGGATAATAATTGTCTTACATATTTAGGAACATAATTTAAAAAAGCCACATGCGGCAACACCCGAAATACACAAGGGCAAAAGAAGAAGGAAGACAACGATCTGGCTCGCTGATCTCTACTTTCTTGATGCATTGCTGCAGGCCGCGGGAACTAGTCTCCACGGCGAGCGGCGATGAGCTCTTTCCTGTCCTCAATATGCTGCTTGAGAGCATCCACGGATTCCTCCACCAGCCTTTTGCGCTTCATGCGCAGCCAGGCATTCTCGTCCATAAGTTTCTCGACGATGACGCTGGTCCTCTTCAACAAGGCAGTGGTCTCCTCCTGCTGCTCCGCACTTCAGATGATCTTCGCCCTCAGCAGGTCACGCTCGGCCTGGAGCTTCTCATTGCTCTCCCTTAGTTGCCGGGTGACGCCGGTAGCCTGTTCAAACGAGGCTTTCATGTCGTCCTGCAACCTCACCCAGACGGAGATCTGATCCATCTGGCTATGGAAGATCGCATGCATGCGCCTGTAAGAGTCCTCGCCTGCCTGCGAGACATTTTCCCAGGCTGCCGCGGCGCGGGACATCTTTGCTGCTTCCGCGGCGCGGCCGCACTAGTCTGCTGCATCCAAGGCACGACGGGACCTCCGTGCTGCTTCGGCGGTGTAGCGGGACCTCTGTGCTGCTGCGGCCGTCTGGTGGGACATGTCGGCAGCTTTCATGGCGAGGCGGGACATCTCTCATGCCTCCGCTTCCATGCTCGCCTGTCCCTGGTGGCAATCTCTCGACCCAGAACTCACCCTGGCCATGGCAGACGCAAGGGAACGATGATGAATAACTTGTTTGTTTTTGTAGATGACGAGTTGAGGAGGAATGTGCAGTCATCTTGGAGTAGTAGTATTTATAACCGAGTACTAATACGCTCCTAAGTGGGAAACCATTTAGGTTTTGATCGGTGTGAACAAGTTTGCAATTTGGAATGTGATGGGATGTAGGCTCAAATTGTATTGATGGTTCTATTATTTCTAAGTGTGGCACTATTCCCTGACGGCATAACGTGGGCACGCTTTCTCGTCCGCGTACGTGGCGTTTGCACCATAGGGTGCACCGCAATAGGCAATGTCAGCGCACGTCTTGTTCCAAGAACTGTGCGCACTCATTATTACCATCATGTTCGCTTCTTTTAATTAGAATGTGTGCCCGTCTAGCGCACACACGTTGATCTGTCTAACTGTTTCTGTTTGTTGTGGCTAATCGCAAACAGTTCATCCCTGTGAAGTGTATGCCATCAATCGCACACATCTTTGATCTGGCTGACCGTTTCTGTTCTGTTGCCTAATCACAAACAGTTAATTCTTCTGAAGCGTATGCCCTCAATTGCACACACCTTTATCTAGCTTCCCATTTCTGTTGTTCCGCCTCATCACAAACACTTAATCCGATTGAACTGTATGTCATATATCGCACACGCCTTCATCTGGCTGCCCGTTTTCGTTCTTCTTCCTCATCGCAAACAGTTCATTAAGCTGAACTATATGCCCTGCATCACACACACAACTAAAATTTGAACTGTGTTTGATGCATCCGTCATCGTAAATGTTTTGCACCTTTTTTGATGGTTTTTTTACACCACCATTTGCAATTATTGCATCGCACACAGTTTCGTCGAAGGGTCTCTGATCGTAGTGTCACGTTAGCAGCATCCTGCAGTAGTGGTTACTGAGCCTCGGGAACGTTATTATTTTCAACTTCTATGCTTAGTAGACGGGGGCTGGCATTACAGTTCATGAAAGTTGTGAGAGTGATGAATTATATTTGATGACAACAACCTCAAGACTAATGACGATAACTTCAAGATTCTAGACTCAAGACATGATATTCAAAGTACCCATCGGTAGACAATGGATAGAAGGGCACCCTGAAGTACCATGTGGTTGCCCCAGTGATGTTGGAGAAGTGCCATGTCATCATGCGGAAAGCCCCACCCAGGTTCAAAGAGACAGAAGAATACTTCAATACCTGAATCTTACCTATGCAACCACAAGTCATTGTAAACTCTGGCTTCATTGATCTTAGTTGTGACTCTGACTGGACCAATGCTATGAGATGTAGACGAACAATAGGGTTGGATGGGCACTGGCAGTGGTTAGGGAAACTCTTTGAAGAACCACGTTTCGGGCATCCTGTTCTCAAACACCAGGTAGTGCGAGGATGAAAAAGGAGGGATCGAATCTTGTGGGTAAAGTGCGCAAAACTCTACAGAGTACTAATAGATTAGCCATGTCCCCGGTTACAGACAACATAAGTCTCTGGAATTGGATCTATCTCGGAACTCTTAACACCGCATTATAAATGGAGAATGTGATGAATTGGGATTTAAGAATGACTTTGAGATATAAGATTTGTTTGGCGGAATCATCTCATTAACGACATCACTTTGTAGTATTTAATTTGATTTCTTTGATGTAGGGGAAAATTAACTTTTATGCACAAACTTAGACATAGAGCCTCCACTGCCACATTGCATATAGTGAAAGATTTATTTTTCATCTGGCCTCTATATGTCATCTTGCCAGTACATTCAACGTACTGACCTGCATGGCTGCAACTTATCATGTTACAGGATTTCTACGATGAGTAAGAGTTACATTGTAGGGTTACGGTCTACACTCAACTTGTCGTTGGCGTTGATGAGACTCCACACCCTTATGATTGTTTTCCGCTCTGTTATATGAGGTATAATATGGATCTACATTATCTTTTTAACATGTGACTTTATGATATGATCGATGTACTGTGCGTGCTAGCATACTGATCCAGGGATAGCATAGAAAGCACACAGGCACCGATCCATTTGGGTCGGGTAGCTACAGATATGGTATCAGAACACATGTTGACTGTAGGCCGTGACCCTAGGAAATGGCTTAGGAAGACCATTATAGGATCAACTTATATTTTTTTGTATTATTTTCATACTCTTCTGAATTCTTTGTTGAACCCCTTATTTCGAAATTTTAGATGAGCTTCACCCTGAACAGAAGACAATACTATGAAGAAGTTATTTGTGGTCTAACCCTTATGGAACTTATCATACAGTTGAAGCTGCCGATACCTGAGATCAAGGTTTGTCAAAGGAAGGTCGGAACATGGAGCATCAAGGCTCAAGTTTTTGGTCATCAAGAAGACCCCAAGACAGAAGATATCAACTATGGAATGTTAGCTCATGGCATAGACATGGGCATAAACACCACTAAACATGATGCTATCGTGTGCTTGCGGTATCGTCATCGTGCTGAGCTAAGCAAGCATTTCTTAGGAAAGATTAGATGGCAGAAGACTAATGGAGCACCTACGCCTTGACGGATGCGCAAAATATGAAGTTTTCACCTCTGCTGGTGTATCACCAAGATCTGGAGTATTACATCAAGAATCTTCAGATGGACCTTCTAGAAGCCTTTTTTGACAAGGTGGGGCACTCGCCACTATTATTATTCAAAAATAGTTGTGGCGGTTGCCAGTGCTCACCAGCCACAGCTAAGTCTGCTCCAATGGTGGGCTCTAGTTTCTGCCCGTCACACGTAGGCTCTTCCAAATAAGCCCACTTGCTCGACAGTGCAGTGTTTCTCCCTGGTCTGTGGCGGGTGGCATGCAGCGCTCGCCACAACTCTAGATTGGAAACAACGCCAAACACATCCAAATTTTATTAATATTTGCAGTGGTGGGCACACTTATACGCCCCCACAACTATTCTGCTTCACGCCAGGCGAACGGTCATGCCCGCATCTATTTTCGGTTTCCCCTCGATCACTTACTCAGTAAATTCCTCTTCCCCCTCTTCCCCTTCCTCGCCTTCATTGCCTCGCTCGCCGCCACCGTCGTGTCTTCGACCGCACCACCGCTGGATCTGCAAGTCGGCCCGTCCTTCTTTGCGGCCATCGTCGGATTTTCTCGTCATTCGCCTCCGATCCGCGACGCCGCAGGATTTACTCGCCGTCATCCGCCTTGATCGCCGTTGCTGTCGTTCGATTTGACCGGCCACCACCATCATCTGCCTTGACCGCCGCTGCCGTCGTCCACCTCGACCACCACTGCCGTCATGCACCTCGACCGCCGCTACCAATATAATATTTTCTTGTTCTTCCATGTTAATTACCTTCTTTATTTGATAGAGAAATTTATAGACCTAGTGTCAAAAGTAGGAACCCCATGGATAATAGAACAAAAATGCGATATTTTGTATGTAACAGAAGCAGATTTAATACCTTTTGCGTGTCGGTAAAAATGAAATCTGTAATCATAGTGCTTTGGTAACGGTTAGACTCTAAATATGACAAGTGCCATATTTAACAGTGCTAGCTTCTTTATTTGAAGGGATGAGGTTGCATTCTGGTCATGGAATTGATAGAGAAATCCGTAGACCTTGTTACGATAAGCTAATTTATAAAGTGTTAATTGCATTTTCTTACGTTTGACAACTTCTTGGGCTTATTAGAGACTTGAAAATGAATGCCAATGTTTTGGTGAAACGTTGATTAACTTCCGTTTCTTCAAATTTCCTGTACTCAATATATTCAATATTAAGCAAAGGTCCTGCCGAATATTCGTGTTCTTCGGTGTTAGTTTCTTTATTTGAAGGGATGGGGTTGCATTTGGGTCATGGAATTGCTAGATAAATTCATAGATCTTGGTGTGATAAGCTAATTTATAATGTGTTAATTACATTTTCTTACGTTCGACAACTGCTTGGGCTTATTAGAGACTTTAAAATGAGTGCCAACATTTTGGTGAAACGTTGATTAACTTCCGTTTCATCAAATTTCTAGTACTCAATATTTCAATATTAAGCAAAGGTCATGCTGAATTTTTGTGTTCTTTGGTAAGCTTCTTTATTTGAAGAGCTGGGGTTGCATTTGGGTCATCGAACTATTTACAATTAATCACTACTTCAAAATGATTATTAGGGACCATGAGGCATAAGATCTGCAAGGTCTGCCAAAATTCATGTATGGATAGTCTTGAAACTGCAGTATAATTCGGGGTATTTTTGAGAAAGGGATTTAAAAAATCAGTGGTAACGGTCTTTAACTTGAATTTGTATTGAATTATGACCATTTGTTTAACTGTTTTACTGACTTTATTGTTGATTATGAACTGCTAGATAGTCTGTTCCATGCAACACAAGGGAGGAGTTCAACAATTCATATGGTAGCGTGTTGTACTTTGAGGATGATGAGGAGCACGAATTCGAATTGGATCTGCGCAAAGAAAAGAATAAAACCATCATATATGGTGATGGATGGGAGCAGTACATTGAAGATGACCAAGATGATCATGATGATGAAGATGACCAAGATGACTAGGATAATGAAGATGAAGATGAGAACATCCAAGATGAAGATGAGAACAACCAAGATGATCATGATGATGAAGATGACCAAGATGACTAGGATAATGAAGATGAAGATGAGGACATCCAAGATGAAGATGAGAACAACCAACATGAAGATTAGGACATCGAAGATGAAGATTATGGTCCTATCATGTCTACAATTTTTTCTCAAAGGATGAAGAAGCTTAGTTGGGACGACACGGCTAATGCGAAAGCGATGTTACCATCCTATTTGGCCTTCTTGGGGAAGCCTTTGTGCACCATCTAACAAAAACCAACATGGTCAAAAAAAATATGGTGAGATGTTTTATATTCTTTCATCTCTTTCTAGTCATAACCAAGTATGGTGAGATGTCTAACATTGCGTGGTTTCTATTTTCTCTTAATGATGGGGAGTTCAGAAGTTACCTTTGAAGATGTTTACCGGAGTAGACATCCCCGACATCGGCACGGCTGGTGTAATCCATGGACCAAGAGGGCATGTCACGAACATCCAATACAAGACGGAATCCGAAGAGTGCATATCATTCCATGAGTCTGGCTGGCGGGAGTTCACCAAGGGAAAGAGAGAACTAATGTTGGACACCCTTGTGGTAATCACTATAAGGAAGAGCAACCGCAACGACTATCTAATGATGGTTGTTGTTGACCATGTTTAGAACTAAGTCATGAATATATTAGTTAGAGAATTGTTAGTTAATTAATTAGCTAGTATGTTAAGATGAATGTGATACATTGATGTTTGTTTCTTAAGTCAAACAACTTTCAAGTGTTACTGAATTATTTGAGGGTTTGGTTTCATAATGAATTCATTCGGCTTCAATTATATTGAGAATCATCCATGGTCATCCCTTTTGTGGGTAGAACGTCTAAACAACAATAACTATGGTGGCAGCTATGGCGGGCAACTGGAGCAAGCTGTGGCGGGCAAGTGAGAGATCCCGCCACTGGAAACTACGTACCAGTGGCAGGCGAGTGCTCGCCACTAATGGGCTTATAGCAGTGGCGGGAGGTCAATGGCAGGTGGCCCTGAGAGCCTGGCCCGCCACTACTAGGCTTTTTGCACCCGCCACTGCTAGTCATTCTTGCAGTAGTGCAAGGATGTTTAAATCCATAAGCTACAAACTCAACTCTAGGAGATTCAAGGACGTAACAAGAGGTTTCACGTCAACAGGGATGATTTGGCAGAAGAACTTGAGAAGATCAAGGACGATCAGAAGAAGCACAACGGAGACAAGAATCAAAACCTGAAGAAGCTAGCTTAGTTGTAGCCCACCATGAGTGAATAAAAACTAAACACTTTTGCGATTAAAGTATCTGACCATACCAACTTATGTGGGTGGCGGTACTATAGGATTGATTGAACTGAATGAATGTGTGGAGTTACTCCCTGTTTTAGCTGTTGTGCCATTTGTTTGTACTGTGTGTATCTATCTCTCTTTCTCTCTCCAACCATCTCATCCAAAAACCCTTGGACCCAATAGATGATGAATGAAGATGGACTTGTATTTTGTGGACCGATGACTCAGTTGGAGGCAGAACTATGGAATCAGTACATGGAGAATCACTTCAGGAATAACATTGTTCAAAGAAAGGATGAGGTTCAATATGCTCTTCAGTACTTTGCAAAAAGTGCTTCAACATGGTGGAGGATGCATCAAGCTATATAAGGATGGAATGGAGCAAAACCTTGATAGGTATTCAAGAAGACTCCGTTAAGATCCCATCTTATCCAGAAGCACTGTGACAGTACAATGAAGAAACCTTGTGCATGCAAGTTTTGCGAAGAAATATGACACGCCCATGAAGAACACTATGATGGATTCCCTCATTGTGAAGGAAATCACCCAGATGAAGAATGCCCCACTAGGCAGGTTACTTGTTTCTTGTGTGAAGCAACTACCCACTACCCTACTCAGTGTCAAATTTACCCCAAGGTGCCAGAAATTACCAAGCAGCAGAAATAAGCAATGGAAGAAGCCTTTATGGGAATTTTAGAAGAACCTGTGATCAAGAAAGATGTTGAAGACACACACATGAAGAAGATAAAATCAAAGTTTACTCCAAGGCATGCTATAAATTTGGATAAGACGGACATTTTTGACAGTATATATATTACGAGAAACCAAATTGTACAAGGAAGTGTTGAGTAATGTTGATAAGGACATTTCAATCGACTAGTCGCACATATAAAGTTATAAATTGTCCAAATGAGCGGTCACGCACTAGTCCTAATTGCTAGTCATGAATATGGTGATACATTTCTCATGCAATGCTTTATTTATTCAATACACTTAAGCTAACAAGACATCAAAATCCAAATGCATGATACTATTACGTAGGTAGTCCCTACGAACCACTTTTTACTAATCTTCTGGCACTATGGGGACAAGGAGGAGCTTATCCTTTCGGTGCACCGTTACGCCAAATAATTCAGTCATACTAATGCCAACTTCCATTGATTCTGATGGTAGCTTCCAGTCGAAGTGGTACATGAGATTTGCTAGCATGATTTCAATGGTCACAATTGCCAAGTTGATACCTGGGCATATCCTCCGCTCGGTCCCAAAGGGCAAATAGGGGATATCGTTTCCCTTATAGTCCATACTTGCAGCGCTACCACCTTCCATGAACCGCTCAAGTATGAACTCTCCTACGCTATCCCAACAGGTTGGATCCCTTGCAAGAGCCCAGTTGTTGACGATGGTACGTGTTCCTGGTGGTATCGTGTAGACATTTATTTTGCAGTCAGCCATGGAGAGGCGTGGTACGAGGAGCGGTGCGGGCATATGGAGCCGGAGTATCTCTTTGATTATCGCCTTTAGGTAGGCCAAACTGCTAAGATCGTCTTCGGCGATCATTTGTTTCCCCTTGGATATAGTGCTTGAGGGAGTCCTGGATTAGGGGGTGTCCGGATAGCCGGACTATAGCCTTTGGCCGGACTCCTGGACTATGAAGATACAAGATTGAAGACTTCGTCTCGTGTCCGGATGGGACTTTCCTTGGCGTGGAAGGCAAGCTTGGCGATACGGATATGTAGATCTCCTACCATTGTAACCGACTCTGTGTAACCCTAACTGTAAGTGCATCTAGTGCCCCTTAGTGATTTTGGTGTATTGAAGACTTATAGGTTAAGGAACTAATGCGTTTGTGAGTGTACACAGGTCTATAAGTCTATGAGGAGTTTGATATTTATAGTGAAAGTCGACCCCTAAAAATGAAGTTCTTCAACTGAAGACTTTGATATTCTGAAGACTTTCTGAAGACTTTGAAAGTGAAGAAATTGGTGTGACCTTGAAGACTTGGTATTCATTTGAGGAACATGAAGTGTGAAGACTTTTGTTTTCGTTGTTTCATTTTCTCTTTCTTGAGTCATAGGAAACACCGTACTGTTAAAGGGGGTCGAGGAAATACTAAGGAAAAATTTCCATGTGATGCTCAACTCAAAATCCTACACCTACCAATTCCTTGAGTGAAGCTTTTGAAATCTCATACAGCTCAGTCAATTTCTTGAAAGATGAGACGAAGTTCTTCCGTCACGAGAATTTGTTCGACCGAGGAGTTAGGAATTCGCCAGTCTTGGATTGCCTACACAAAGAGGAACATGATAGCCCCGAGGAATTTGATATTCAAATTTCCGACCGTTCTTGTCTTCTTGCGCGCCAGCTGTCCCAAAATATCTTATCCACCTAACGGTCATATCATTGAAGGGCATTTATGTCTTATCATGTCGGGCTGCTCCCTAGGCTATAAATAGCCGCCCCCTACAACCACTAGCTAGTTGGCTGCTCCGAGAGAACTTGACACTTGTCATTTGAGAGCAACCCATCCTCCGAGGACTTTGAGCGAAAATCATCAAGTGAGGAAAACCCAAAACCAAACCCTACAAACCCAAAGTGATTGAGCATCATGAAGAAATTGATCCTGCGTGGATCCGACGCTTGTTACCTTTGAAGACTGTGCTTCTTCCAGACGGTTAGGCGTCATGGTCTAGAGCATCCAAGAGAAATTGTGGATCGCCGAGTGACCAAGTCTGTGAAGATTTGGAAGTCGCCTGAAGACTTACCACAAGTGATTGGACGAGGTCTGTGTGACCTTAGTTCAAGGAGAATACGGTGAGGACTTGGTGTCCTGAGCTGCATGCTCAGCGACTGGGTGTCCGGGATTGTGTGTCCTCGAGTTTAAATACTCAGCCGCTCCAACCAGACGTACAACTGAGACAGCAGTTGGAACTGGTCTACCAAATCATTGTCTTCACCAACCTAAATGGTTCTATTTCCTCAACCCTTTCATTCCCTCATTACTGTGTTGAGTGTTTCTTCATATCTGTGTTTGAAGACTTTGACTGAAGACTTTCTCAATTTCCTTAGTTCAATTTCTTCAGTCTGTTTGTCTTCATCTTGTGTTATCCTGTGTTTACGCTTCCTGTACTCTGTGCTAGTCTTCATTTCATCATGATGACCATGCGTGTATTCTGTTATGCTTACTTATGAGTACTTATTCCGCTGCAAGTAGTTCTTCGCTAAGGAATTTCCTCACCAGCAAATTCCTCAGTGAAGAATTCATAAAAATCGCCTATTCACCCCCCCTCTGGTCGATATAACACACTTTCAATTGGTATCAGAGCAAGGTACTCCCTTGTTCTGTGTGATTTTGGTTTAACCACCTGGAGTTTTAGTTATGTCGACCGCAGTATGATCAAGGTCTCAGCAGGTGTCCTACCTTTGATGGGACGGACTACCCTCTTTCGGAAGAACAAGATGCGAATGCATCTTGGAGCAATTGACAACGATCTACGGTATGTTGTGGAAAATGGTGTTCCTCACCACACCTTCTCTGAATGCTGCTGATGTGAAGAGATTCAAGCAACTCGATTCTCAAGCAAAGAATATCATATGCGGCCATCTGAGCAAAGGTCAATATGGAAGAGTGAGTGCTTTGGAATCTGCCAAGCTCATCTGGGACAGGCTGTCCAAAGTGAATGAAGGAGTCTCAACTCAGCGTGACTCTCGAGTTGATGTTCTTCGGAATCTCTTCAACCGCTTCAAAAGACTCGACAACGAAAATGTTCAACAAACCTTCGATCGCCTCACTGACATCTCGAATGAGCTTCAAGCCCTTGGCGCCACTGACATCACCGACCATGAGGTGGTGAAGAAATTGTTAAGATCGCTTGATTCATCATTTGATACTCTGGCACTGATGATACAAGAGCGTGCTAACTACAAGTCACTTGATCCTGCTGATATCCTCGAGAGGCTAAATACTCATGAGTTCCAGCTTGCTGAAAAGAGAGATCTCTATGGTTCTAGCTATGGAAAAACACGTGCCTCAAGGCCAAGGCTGTGTCTCGAATCTGAGTGTGAAGACTCGTAGTAGCCTTGGAGATCTGAAGAATTAGGCCAGAGCTAGCACTGCTCGTGAAGAAATTCCGAAGTTCTCAAGACGTGGTCGATCCGGAAAATCCTCAAGGAGCAGTGATTCCTCATCCAAAGACTATAAGAGAAGACTTTGTCACAAATGCAAGAAACCTGGTCACTACATCCAAGATTGTCCTCGATGGGAAAAGGAATTAAAGAAGAAGAAACACAAGGATTACAGTTCTGATGACGCGAAGAAGAAGAAGAAATCATCGAAATCTTCATCATCGAAATCCTCAAATCCTTCTTCTCACAAGAAGAGCAGCTCCAAAAAGGCTCGGGCATTAATTGGCAAGGAAATGGACTTTGAAGCTGAATCTAAGGAACATGAGGAAGAGGAGGCATCAGAAGAATCTGAGTCTGGTGTGGCGAGTCTAGCTCTCGCTACTGCTTTCGTCAGCAAGTCCATCTTCAACTCTGAAGAAAATGACCTCACCAACAAAACTGATGAAGATAGTGATGACTACACTCCCACCTATTGCTTCATAGCAAAGGGTGCCAAGGTACACAAATATACCTCCTCCGAATCTAGTGAAAATGAATCTGATGAAGATCTAAAGCCCAGTTACTCAAAACTTGCTAAAATTGCTGTAAAACAACAAAGGGCATTGGAAAAGGTTCAAAACATGCTAGATAAGAGTGATGATATGTTAGGTGAAGAAATGGATCGCACTAAAGCCCTGACTGAAAATCTTCAGAGACTTCAGTCTAGGCTTGACAGCCTTCAAGGTCATCATAACACTCTCTTATCTGATCATGAGAAACTTTCTTATGAATTTCTTCAAAGAAAGCAAGATCTTGAGAAGCTAAGAGTGAGTTATGAAGATCTTCAGAAGGAGCGCGATTCATTACTTGCTCAACAAATCACTGCTTCTCAAGAAGAATTTGTTCCTCCATGCTTAAAGTGCATAGAACGTGAATCTGCTAATTCTTCACCTGAATGTTCAAATGCTTCAACTGTTACAAATTCTTCACCTGCCTCTGCTATCACTAATTCCTCATCTGAGGACATTGCTAGTATCACTAACGATGCAGGGCTGAAGGAATTGTATATGACAGGCATGTACAAAAGCCTCAAAGGGCATCAGACTCTTTGTGATGTGCTTAAAAAGCAGATCCTCAACAGGAACCCTAGGAAAGAGGGTATTGCCTTTGAGAGGAAACTCAATGCTGATGGAACATATTGGAAGCCTGAGCAGTATCCCAAAACCTCATGGGTTGCTGCAAAGGGACCTCCAGTTGATCCATCTAACTTATCTGGCTTTACATGCGAATTTCCTCATTCTTCTGATGAGTCATTTGACTCCAACTATAAACTGTTCAAAAATCAGAATGGTGAAGTATTTGCTAGATATGTTGGCACTAACTGCAGGAACGGTTCCCCTATGAAGAAAATCTGGGTTCCCAAGAAGTGCCTTGAAAGTCTTCAGGTAAATGTCCTCATGACACCACCTGTGAAGAATAGGAACCCCAGATCAAATTCTTCATATGGACCAAATTCTTCATATGGATCCAAGTCCTCATACGGACCAAATTCCTCAGTGGATCAAATTCCTCAAATGGATCAAAGTCCTCATATGATTATCATCGTGCTAACAACTCTGTTTCGCAGGGTAGAGCTAAGGGCTATGAATATGTGCATTATTCTTCAAACCAATATGTTCATAAGTCCTCGAAGAATTTCTCTGCATATTCATATGCTTACCCTAACCCCTCTTATGTGAAACGAAATGGATTGGCCTCTATGCCACCATTCTCGTATGGTGCTCGTACAGTGATGAACTCTTTGCCACCCCTTCAGATGTGGGTGGTGAAGAAAAAGAACTAATCTCTTCTGCAGGGTCAGGTCTCCAGACGTGCCTTAACGTCTGAAGAATTTGCTGGGGACCTGACAAAATGCCTGAAAGGACGCAGGCTAACCATGATGAAATGAACTTTCATTTCACACGTCCTCACACTGCTTATCTGAATACTGACTGATGAAATTCATCTGATGAACTTGATATCATATTCTTCACTGATGAAGTATATGAGATCGTAAGTGGTACTAATTCATCTGCAGGATAATCAACCCAAAGCCACTGAGTGGGTTCTCGATAGTGGATGTACAAATCACATGACTGGTGACAAGAATCTATTGATGGATGCTCCCTTATCACCGTCACATCTGAAGCATATCATCTTTGCTGACAAAGGCAAAAGTCAGGTATTGGGCCTCGGTAAGGTTGCGATCTCTAAGGACATACACATGGACAAAGTCATGCTTGTTGAGTCATTAGGATACAACCTCATGTCAGTCTCAATGCTTTGTGATCTTGATATGGTAGTTATCTTTGGCAAGTATCGTTGTGTTGTGATTATGGAAGCTGACAATTCCAAAGTCTTCGAAGGCTTTAGGAGGGGAGACTTGTATATTGTTGACTTCTCTACAGGACCACAACCAGCCGTGTGTCTACTTGCAAAAGCTTCAGAAGGCTGGCTATGGCATCGACGACTTGGTCACGCAGGCATGAGGAATTTGCACACGCTTGCGAAGAAGAAGCATGTCATTGGCATTGAGAATGTCAAATTCCTCAAGGATCACTTGTGCGAACCCGTGAAGCTGGAAAAATGACCAAGGCCAAGCATCCAGCGAAGACTATCATGACCACTACTCGTCCTTGAATTGCTTCACATGGACCTCTTTGGTCCCAATCATTACTCAGTTGTCGTTAATGATGCATCTCTATATGGCTTTGTTATTGTTGATGATTACTCCGTTACACATGGGTACACATTGTTACTTACAAAAATCAAGTGCAGGAAGTCTTCAAACGATTTTCCTCGAGGGCTTCAACCAACTTTGGTGTGAAGATCAAGCACATCAGAGTGACAATGGAACTGAGTTCAAGAATTCGGTCTTGATGACTATCTTGATGAACTTGGTATTACTCATGAGTTATCTGCTCCTTATACTCCTCAAAGAAAATGGCGTCGTGGAGCGCAAGAACAGAACTCTTGTGGAGATGGCTCGCACTATGCTTGATGAATACAAAACGCCTAGTCGCTTTTGGATTGATGCAATTGATACTGCGTGCCACATCATCAACAGAGTATATCTTCACAAATTCTTCAAAATGACAGCCTATGAACTCCTCACTGACAAGAAACCCAATGTAAGTTATTTCAAAGTCTTCGGTGCTAAATGTTGGATTAGAGATCCTCATCACAATTCTAAATTTGCACCGAAAGCACATGAAGGTTTTATGCTTGGTTACGGAAAGGACTCGCACACCTACAGAGTCTCCAACATCACTCTTCACAAGATTGTTGACACTGTAGATGTGCGGTTCGATGAAACTAATGGCTCGCAAAGAGAGCACCTACCTTCTGTGTTAGATGAACCAGCACATGAGGAATCTATCAAATTCAAGGCAACCGAGGATGTCATACCTACTGAAGAAACTGCTGAAGAATTCGTTCCTGTACGCGAAGAACGTCGAGCTGATGCACCTGAAGATAATGCTGAAGAAAATGGTGCTGAGGAAAATGATCAAATTCCTCGACGACAACCAGCTCATCCTCGCGTTGTAAAAGAAGTGCAAGTGGAGAAGATCATCGATGACATTAAAGCGCCAGGTCCTCTCACACACTCAAAAGCTTCACGTTTATCTAACTTTTATGGGCACTATGCTTTTGTCTCTATCACAGAGCCCACTAAGGTAGATGAAGCATTTCTGGAGCCGGAGTGGATTCAGGCTATGCAAGAAGAATTACTTCAGTTCGAGCTCAACAATGTCTGGGAACTGGTCAAACATCCAGATCCTCGCAAGCATAATATCATTGGCACAAAGTGGATCTACCGCAACAAGCAAGATGAAAATGGCCTTGTGGTGAGGAATAAGGCACGACTAGTAGCTCAAGGCTACACACAGGTTGAAGGAATTGATTTCGATGAAACTTTTGCACCTGTCGCTAGACTTGAGTCTATTCGCATATTACTCGCCTATGCTAACCATCACAATATCACTTTATATCAAATGGATGTGAAAATTGCATTCCTCAATGGTAAGCTTGAGGAAGAAGTATATGTTGCTCAACCCCCAGGTTTTGAAGATCCAAAGAATCCTGACAAAGTCTTCAGACTCAATAAGGCTCTCTATGGCCTCAAGCAAGCCCCTCGGGCGTGGTATGATACATTGAAGGAATTCTTCGTGAAGAATGGCTTCACACCCGGTTCACTCGACCCTACTCTCTTTACTAAATCTTATGATGGTGAACTATTTGTGTGCCAAATATATGTTGATGATATTATCTTTGGCTGTACTGACCAACGTTATAGTGATGAATTTGCTTATATGATGAGTGAAGAATATCAAATGTCTATGATGGGAGAGTTGAAATTCTTCTTAGGTCTTCAAATTCACAACAACACAATGGCATATTCATATCTCAGAGAAATACCTCAAAGATGTCCTCAAGAAATTCGCATGCAAGATTGCAAAGGCGTCAAAATTCCTATGCCCACAAATGGCCATCTATGCAATCGATGAAAATGGTATTGACTTTGATCACAAGGTATACCGCCCATGATTGGTTCTTTATTGTACTTATGTGCATCTAGGCCTGATATAATTCTTAGTGTTTGCATGCAGTGCCCGATTTCAAGCTACACCGAAGGAATCACACCATAAGGCTGTGAAGCATATTCTTCGATATCTAGCTCACACACCAACACTAGGATTATGGTACCCCAAGGGCTCTACCTTTGATCTCATTGGATATTCTGACTCTGACTATGCTGGTGATCGTGTGGACCGCAAGTCAACATCTGGTACTTGTCATTTCCTCGGACGATCTTTGGCCTGTTGGTCCTCGAAGAAACAGAACTGCGTATCACTGTCTACTGCGGAAGCTGAATACATTGCTGCTGGCTCGTGTTGTGCTCAATTGCTGTGGATGAAGCAAACTCTCAAGGACTACGGCACCAACGTGAAGAATGTGCCTCTCAATTGTGACAATGAGAGTGCCATCAAGATTGCTCACAACCCAGTTCAGCACTCGAAGACAAAGCACATTCAGATTCGTCATCATTTTCTTCGTGATCATGTGTTGAAGGGAGACATCTCCATCGAGCACGTGAAGACTGAAGAACAGCTAGCTGATATCTTCACTAAGCCCTTGGATGAGAAGAGATTTAGCAAGTTGCGGTGTGAGCTAAATATCTTAGAATCTTCGAACGTTCTTTGAAAAGGACACACATCCTAACACTTATGCAAAATTGATGACTTAGATGTGCAACACATGAAGAAACGTTTTTCTTCAATCAATGAAGAATAACACTCTTAGTGTGAAGAAATTAATGAAGAATTTGATTCTCAGAACCCTACGACAATTGTACGCGGTGTCTGAAATCATCATTCTTATACGGTGGGTCACGCCACCACCAAAGTTGAAAATCTTCAATTTGAGTTTTTCCTCAGTTTGAAATTCTTCAGTTTTTCAAATTCTTCAACTTTGCAAAATCTTCACTGTTTCCGTCGTCTTTCTTCATTGGCTATTTCTTCAATATATATATGGGTTTATGTCCTCTACAACATTCACTTATGGCTATTTCTTCAAGTCGCTTTTTCTGCTAAGTGAATGTGATCGGACCCTTCCCCCTCTATGCTATACTCAACCCAATCTATTCGCAAAATCTTCACTGTGTCCTGACAGCTGAAGAAATTGCGAACGGAACTTTAAAACTGATCTTATCCAAACTTTCGGTTTTGCCGCTCAAACCGTTCCGCATCCCACGATGCATTATTTTACTCATCCACAATCGTACACGATCTCCACTACACAGTACGTGGATGACACATGTCGTGAGAAGGGAAATGGTCAGGGCCACGTTCGTCCTAAATCTTCGGGCGATCCGTTTTTCACCGTGTCTATAAATACCCCTCTTCCCTTCCTCACTTCTTTTACTCCGCTCGACCTCTCTCTCCTGCTCGAGCTCCTCAAACCCTAGCGCCGCCGCTACTCCATCGTCGCCGGTGAGGAAAAGCTTCACTGCTTCAACCTCGTCGCCGACGACTCGCGCCGATCATGAAATCCTCACTCCGCCGCCCGTAGCTGTCTTCCTCCACCAAGTTAGGGCGTGGAAGATCTGAACTGATTTAACTTCCCAACTGTTCTTCTCGGTTAGTCGTTCGCTTCACTTCGGTAATTAAAAGTTACTTTTATTACTCGCTTTGATTCTCAAACCTTCCTGAAAATCTTCAAAGGTGTTCATTCTTCAAATCTTCACACATATAAACACCTCAACCAAAATATGCTCTTGATTCGTTTCTCTAAGCAATGATTTTCTTCAAGATTCCTCAATTGTGTGGATCCTCGATCTGTACAACTCTGGAACCTAAGACAAAGAACACTTAGTGAAATTCTTCAAGGCTCATCTGGTCAAAATCCTCAAAACTTGTTCTTTTTTGAAAAACCTTCTGAGAACGCATATGACCTCTCCAAATTCCTCGCAACTATACTCTGTTCACAGGTACACATGTCCGCTGCTGAATCACTAGGTTCTCATCAACTTAACTCATTTGCAGCGTTCCTCGAAGAAAAACTGCATACTTCTTCAGGGAACTCAATTGTTCAAATTCCTCAACTAAATAACATGGCAGACGGTAAGAAGACACAGAAAGGAGGAAAGAAACCTGAGGTTATGACTGCGTTTGAAATCCCTGAGGAAATCTATGCTAACTATTGCACACCTGATGACGAAAACAAAAATCAGCGCAAGGTGCGTATTCAGAAGATTGAACAGAGATGGGCACGGGAATGGAGGGAGTACAGATATGTGACTCCAAAGTACATGAAGAAATTCGCTCTCAATCCTCCATGCCCAAGAGCTCCATTGGCACCTGGCCAAGTAGCTGATCCCACAAGCATCAAACGTGGTGAGGACTTTCCTGATGAATGGGCTAAGCGCCAAGCTAAATTGGCAAAACAAGCCAAGGAGGCAGTGAAGAAATTCAATGAGGATTCTGCCACTGCTACTGCTACTGAGGCCTCGGTCAAACCGAGGAAATCCATGCCAAAGAAGCCTGCTCATAAGCCAAGTGCTTCACCATCAGCGCCCTCACGGCCAAGTTCCTCAGCAGCACCCTCAAAGCAAATTCCTCACACTGCTGCTGCTCCACCAAAGTCCTCAACAGCTCCGTCAAAGTCTTCAGTTCCTGTGCACCTGGCTACATGTCAAAGGACTGCTAGCTTCTCAATTGCCTCAGGCGTTTCTGCAAGTTCCTCAGCAGCTCCAATTTCATCATCTGGCCCGACTCAGCTGAAGACCAAAGCAACAGCTGGACGAGGTCCTCGGCCAAGCCCAAAGAAGAAACAGGTTGCATTCCATGTGCCTTCTGATGATGAAGCTTCTGATGATGAACTTGAGGAAATCATCAGAGACCGTCAAGAAAAGGCCGCTAGAGCCAAAGGTACGTTTGTGCCACTGCTGTTGGATCCGAAGAAAGTCCTCGACTATATTGATCTCTGGCACAAGGATCCCAATACCCCTATGCCTGACTTTCATCTGACACCTGGACAAAGTCATATGTTGACTCACTTCATCGCTGAAAAAAATGGAAGTTTGAGAAGGCAAGAGAAATCAAAAAGGCTCAATACAGAAAGGAGAAGTTCCTGAAGAAAAATGTTGTCAAAATGACACCTGAGGAGCTTCTCAAGGTCCAGACTGAAATTCAAGACCTCAGCAAAAACTTCGATTCCTATTATGCTGATTGGCAAGGAGCCAAGGTCCGATTCGTCAATCTGACGAAGAAATTCACAAATGTTGCTGCCCCATTGCAACATGAAATTCCTCAGGCTGAAGCCTCAGCTCAGCAGACTGAAGAACATGCCAGCACCGCTGATGACGTTCAGGCTGCTGATGAAAATGCTAGTTCCAGGGCTGATGATCCCATTCCAGCCACTGAAGAAATTGCCAGGGCATCCACTAGTGGTGCGCCTGAAGAAACTGAAGAAGTCAGGGCAACTGCATCAGTTGTTCCTGAAGAAAATCAACCTAGTTCCTCAGCTCCTCCTGCGCCAACTCCAACTCCAATTCTTCCATCTGCCTCTGACGTGAAGAAAACCAAGGCTGCAGAACGAGCTGCTGTGAAGAAAAGGAAAGCATCAGCTGCGTCAGATTCTTCGGCTGCGAAGAAAATGAAGCCTATGACCAGCTCATTCGAAAATCCAATTGATGCTATTCCGATTTCCTCCGTGCCATCAAAGGACCTTGTTCCTTTTGGAGAAGACTATGAGATCCCAATCGGATCTGATGAAGAACATCATTCTGCTGCTTCGTCAGAGCAGATTGATGAAGAAATTGAAGTGGACGCCATCCCTTCAACCCCAGTCATTTCCTCACCTATGCCTCAGTTCACAGCTGAAGAGGCTGGTGTTGAGGAAATTGAAGATGAAGATGTGGATATTGGATGCACCACACCGGTGATGAATGATGACTTTTGGGAAAGTATGCATCTCAATACTCCTCTCTTCACCCCGCTCCAACAAATTCCTCAGTCCCCTACACAAACAGTCCAAATGGACTCTGAAGAAACTCACCCCACTTGCTCTGTGCATGAAAAAATTCCAGCCACTAGTGCTGATGAACCCACTGCTACTGATCCTCAGACTGCACCTGTTGAGGAAAAAGAAATTCCTCAGCCTGAAGAACCTGAACTTGCGATTCCTGAGGTGGTGATGCAACTCACTGACACCCCTCTGCCCAAGCAAAAGAATCCGTTCTCAAGCAAGCAAAAGTTCAAGGCTGATGATTTCTTTGCCGAGCACGATTCTTCATCGACTATAATCCATATGATTCGCTCGCATTAGGAAGAGGCGCTTTACGACTGCTAGCCAAGCCAACTTCTATTCCTTAGTGCTCTTCAACAAGGATAAAGTCTTCGATCATGCTCATATTCCTCATGTGGACATGGAGTCGCTGCCAGGCTTTGAGCCAGTCCTCAGTGTTCTTCATGACGCATGACTTCTGAATTTCTGCACTGATATCTGTGACTGGAATGAAGAACTAATTCTTCAATTCTATGCAATGCTGCACATCACCGGAGATGCTGAAGACGTGAACTCATGGGTATTAGACCGGATGTCCGAAAATACTCACTACAAGGCACCAAAGAATCGAATTGCTTCGTGCTCTACCACTCAGTCCTCCACTTGATGGTGCTCGTTGTATCTACAACGAACCAGAACTTTCAAATCACTATATGCAAGTGCTGATGAAGCCTTTGAAGCCAAGGCAGGCCCCAAGAACCAAATTCCTCGTCAAGGAATTATTATATGTGCCTCGGACTGTCTACGGATTCGACGAAGACAATGAGTCCTATCAAAGGCCACGACTCGAATGATGAATAAGTCGCTGGCATCATGAAGAATATGCTTTTCAACATCATCCATGGCGCTCCGTCCAACTTCCATGATTTCTTCATGAGGACTCTGGCAAACATTGCTATGTCACCATTTGAGTTGAAGCCTTATGCGCCTTGGATTATGAGATTCATCAGGACAAGGTCTTCACTCAATTACAAGGTTGATACTTTGAACCACTGCAGCTACTTGCCCCCGATTGAAGTCCTCAAACGGACATTTACCTCAGATGATGACAAGGGCAAGGCTACTGCTGTGATCGATGAAGGCATTCGTCCATTGGATGGACAGTTTATAAGCAGCATCTTACTCCACCAATGATGACTCGCCACACATGACTCGCCGCAAATACCTCGGTCAAGCAAAGTCCTCAAGCTATCGCACCTGTGGTGATGATCGATCGTGAATTACTCCTCGCCTTCATCGGAAGGTTGATCGTAATCATAAATGGGTCAAGCGTCGCTTTGGTTCATTTCTTCACAACATGACCTCAACACACAATGCAAGAAGAAAACCACTACTACCTCCATGAAACCTTCAAACGCACCTGGGCTGTTCTTTCACATGTCTACAGTGAAGAAGAACTGACGGCAATGGGACTCAAGGAAGAATTTGACTGGTCTGCACCTCCTCCGAAGAAATACAAGAAGGTCAAAGTTCCTTCCTTGGTGGCCAGCTCCTATTCTTCATCTCGCGACACTGATGAAAATGAAGACTTGGACGACACCGCGGCTGGTCCTACTTCAAGAACCGACCCCAACAACGCTGGCGCTCCGTCTTCAACTTGAAATTCTTCAGGAGCGTTAGTCCTCAGTTTCGATCCTTTTGGTCATTCGATGACAAAGGGGGAGAAATATGAGTTAGTCTTCAAGCGGGTCTAGTTTATTGCCTATATACAGTATTTTATTCTTCTTAAGTTACAACTCGCTCTTCCAAACTTTTATTGGATCGAGTTGTAATCTTAAACCCGATGGTGCTTTGGTACTTTTTGATGCATTATGCTCTGCACTATGCTCTGATTCTCATGAGCTCCTTGAAAATCTTCATAGCAAATCTATTTGAGCTCCGATACTATTTTGCATGCTTGTTCCTCATCGCACGCGTGCTGAATTACATCAAGCACCATATTTCATCATGCATTTCAAATTCTTCATATTATATGTCAAATGCGTGTATGAATTACAAGATATAGGGGGAGATCTCCATGAGTCAACTATTCAAATGTGCATTGCCTCAAAAGCAAATTCCTCACTATTCACATCTTCAGGGGGAGTTCTTCTATATCTTGCAATCAAATTCCTCATTATCAGTATCTACACTTCATATATTTATCCCCGTTGAAAACTTAACCTATATTGTCATCAATCACCAAAAAGGGGGAGATTGTAAGTGCATCTAGTGCCCCTTAGTGATTTTGGTGTATTGAAGACTTATAGGTTAAGGAACTAATGCGTTTGTGAGTGTACACAGGTCTATAAGTCTATGAGGAGTTTGATATTTACAAAGAGAAAGTCGAATTCTAAAAATGAAGTTATTCAATCAAGACTTTGATATTCTGAAGACTTTCTGAAGACTTTGAAAGTGAAGAAATTGGTGTGACCTTGAAGACTTGGTATTCATTTGAGGAACATGAAGCGTGAAGACTTTTGTTTTCGTAGTTTCATTTTCTATTTCTTAAGTCATAGGAAACAGCGTACTGTTAAAGGGGGTCGAGGAAATACTAAGGAAAAATTTCCATGTGATGCTCAACTCAAAATCATACACCTACCAATTCCTTCGAGTGAAGCTTTTGGAAATCTCATACAGCTCATTCAATTTCTTCAGTGACAGAGACGAAGTTCTTCTGGTCGCTGAGGAATTTGTTCTGACTGAGGAGTTAGGAATTCGCTAGTGCGGATTGCCTACACAGTGAGGAACATGATAGCCCTGAGGAATTTGATATTCAAATTTCCAACCGTTGCTGTGCTGCGCGCCAGCTGTCCCAAAATATCTTATCCACCTAACGGTCATATCATTGAAGGGCATTTATGTCTTATCATGTCGGGCTGCTCCCTAGGCTATAAATAGTCACCTACAACCACTAGCTGGTTGGCTACTCCGAGAGAACTTGACACTTGTCATTTGAGAGCAACCCATCCTCTGAGGACTTTGAGCGAAAATCATCGAGTGAGGAAAAACCCAAAAACCAAACCCCTACAAACCCAAAGTGATTGAGCATCACTGAAGAAATTGATCCTGCGTCGATCCGACGCTTGTTACCTTTGAAGACTGTGCTTCTTCCAGACGGTTAGGCGTCATGGTCTAGAGCATCCAAGAGGAATTGTGGATCGCCGAGTGACCAAGTCTGTGAAGTTTTGGAAGTCGCCTGAAGACTTACCACAAGTGATTGGACGAGGTCTGTGTGACCTTAGTTCAAGGAGAATACGGTGAGGACTTGGTGTCCTGAGCTGCGTGCTCAGCGACTGGGTGTCCGGGACTGTGTGTCCTCGAGTTTAAATACTCAGCCGCTCCAACCAGACGTACAACTGAGACAGCAGTTGGAACTGGTCTACCAAATCATTGTCTTCACCAACCTAACTGGTTCTATTTCCTCAACCCTTTCATTTCCTCATTACTGTGTTGAGTGTTTCTTCATTCTGTGTTTGAAGACTTTGACTGAAGACTTTCTCAATTTCCTCAGTTCAATTTCTTCAGTCTGTTTGTCTTCATCTTGTGTTATCCTGTGTTTACGCTTCCTGTACTCTGTGCTAGTCTTCATTTCATCATGATGACCATGCGTGTATTCTGTTATGCTTACTTCTGAGTACTTATTCCGCTGCAAGTAGTTCTTCGCTAAGGAATTTCCTCACCAGCAAATTCCCAAGTGAAGAATTCATAAAAATCGCCTATTCACCCCCCCTCTAGTCGATATAACGCACTTTCACTAACCCTATTTGGTGCCTATATAAACCGGAGGGTTTTAGTCCGTAGGACGAACAACAATCATACCATAGGCTAGCTTCTAGGGTTTAGCCTCTCTGATCTCGTGGTAGATCTACTCTGGTACTACCCATATCATCAATATTAATCAAGCAGGAGTAGGGTTTTACCTCCATCGAGAGGGCCCAACCTGGGTAAAAACATCGTGTCCCTTGTCACCGTTACCATCCGCCTAGACGCACAGCTCGGGACCCCCTACCCGAGATCCGCCGGTTTTGACACCGACATTGGTGCTTTCATTGAGAGTTCCTCCGTCGTCAGTCTTTAGGCCCGATGGCTCCTCCGATCATCAACAATGATGCGCCTCGGGTGAGACTTTTCTCCCGGACAGATCTTCAGATTCGGCGGCTTCAAGATCATGGGCAATTCAACAGCCATCTGAGCAGATTGAGCTACGCCCCGGCCACCAGGTCAGATTTGAAGTTTGAAGTACACGGCCGACGTCGCGGAGACTTGATCTTCGACGGTTCGAGCCACAGCCAAGTCGCCGCCTTCGCTGCGTAGGGCGTGATCTAGCTCTGCCGCCGAACAGTGTCCTGGAGGCCGCACCGGTGTCCGCTGCGACCTTTAGCTTGGAGCCGACTGCGCCGATCGAGGACGGGTGGCTGGACACCGCCTCGGGGGCTGCGATCTCTACGGCGATTGAGCCATACACCTACCCCGTCCTTTGCGAAGAACGTGACTCCGAGGCACCGGACTCCTATCCGAACTCCGAACCTTCCGCGCCCCCGCCAATCGAATCCGATTAGGTGCCGATAATGGAATTCACTGCCGCGGACATCTTTCAGCACTCGCCCTTTGGCGACAACCTGAATTCACTAAAGTCTCTCTCTTTATCAGGAGAGCCCTGGCCGGATTATGGTCAGGAAGGTTGGGATGCGGACGACGAAGAAATTCAAAGCCCACCCACCACCCACTTCGTAGCCACTTTCGATGATCTAACCGACATGCTCGACTTCGACTCCGAAGACATGGACGGTATGGACGGCGATGCAGGAGACGACCAAGCACCAGCGCCCACAGGGCACTGGAAGGCCACCTCATCATACGACATATACATGGTGGACATCCCAAAAGATGGGAATGGCGATGGAACAGCGGAGGATGACCCCTCCAAGAAACAGCTTAAGCGCCGGCGTCAGCGGCGCCGCTCTAAATCCTGCCACAGCAAAAACGGTGATTCCATCACGGGAGACAATAACACCCCGGATAGTGCCGAAGACAACCCCCTCCAGCAGGATTCAGCGCAGGAGGCTGGAGAAGCCAGCCCTCATGAGAGAGCGGCAGAAAGAGAGGTAGAGGACGATAATTACATGCCTCCCATCGAAGATGAGGCAAGCCTAGACGACGACGAATTCGTCGTGCCCGAGGATCCCGTCGAACAAGAGCGTTTCAAATGCAGGCTCATGGCCATGGCAAGCAGCCTCAAGAAAAAGCAGCAACAGCTTAGAGCTGACCAAGACTTGCTAGCTGACAGATGGACTGAAGTCCTTGCGGACGAAGAGTATGAACTCGAGCGCCCCTCCAAGAGCTACCCAAAACGCAGGCTGCTACCCCGACTAGGGGAGGAAGCACCCAAACCTACATCACCAGCGCATGACACGGCTGACCGACCACCTCGTGGCATGACAGAGAGGCCTCTCGCCCTCAATTCAAGCCGCACTTCGCGCCGCTCAAAAAATACCAAGGCGCGGGGAAATGCGCCAGACCTGCGAGATATATTGGAGGACAAGGCAAGGCAAACAAGATCGATCTACGAATCACGTGGGCGCCCCACGACACGTGACGATAACCGTCACGCCGGATATGGCAACTCCGGCCGGGCCGAACACAGTAGACAAAGCTCATTTGAGATGCGTCGTGATATAGCCCAATACAGAGGCGCCGCACACCCACTATGCTTCACAGATGAAGTGATGGACCATCAAATCCCTGAGGGTTTCAAACCCGTAAACATTGAATCATACGATGGCACAACAAATCCTGCGGTTTGGATCGAGGACTATCTCCTTCACATCCACATGGCCCGCGCTGATGATCTACACGCCATCAAATACCTCCCACTCAAGCTTAAAGGACCAACCCGGCATTGGCTTAACAGCCTGCCAGCAGAGTCAATTGGTTGTTGGGAAGACCTGGAAGGCGCATTCCTCGATAATTTCCAGGGCACATATGTGCGACCACCAGACGCCGATGACCTAAGCCACATAATTCAGCAGCCAGAGGAATCGACCAGACAATTCTGGACACGGTTCCTAACGAAGAAAAATCAAATCGTCGATTGTCCGGATGCAGAGGACCTTGCAGCCTTCAAACACAACATCCGTGATGAGTGGCTTGCCCAGCACCTAGGACAGGAAAAGCCGAAATCCATGGCAGCCCTCACAACACTCATGACCCGGTTTTGCGCGGGAGAGGACAGCTGGCTAGCTCGTAGTAACAACATGACCAAGAGCCCTGGTAATTCGGATACCAAGGACAGTAATGGCAGGTAGCGTCGCAACAAGCACAAGCGCCGCATTAACGGCGATAATGCTGAGGATACGGCAGTCAATGCCGGATTCAGAGGCTCTAAACCCGGTCAGCGGAAAAAGCCATTTAAAAGAAATACTCCGGGCCCGTCCAATTTGGACTGAATACTCGATCGCTCGTGCCAGATACACGGCACTTCCCGAAAAACTAGCCAATCACACCAACAGGATTGTTGGGTGTTCAAGCAGCAGGCAAGTTAAATGCCTAAAACAATGACAAGGGCTGCATAGCGACGACGAGGAGGAGCCCGCCCCACCAACAATAGAGGACGAAGGCTTCCCCAAGTGCGGACGGTGAAGATGATATACGCAACCCACATACCCAAAAGGGAGCGGAAGCGTGCACTAAGGGACGTATATGCGATGGAGCCAGTCGCCCCAAAGTTCAACCCGTGGTCTTCCTGCCCGATCACTTTTGATCGAAGGGACCACCCCACTAGCATCCGCCATGGCGGATTCGCCGCATTGGTTCTAGACCCAATCATTGACGGATTTCATCTCACTAGAGTCCTAATGGATGGCGGCAGCAGCCTGAACCTGCTTTATCAGGACACAGTGCGCAAAATGGGCATAGACCCGTCAAGGATTAAACCCACAAAGACGACCTTTAAAGGCGTCATACCAGGTGTAGATGCCAACTGTACAGGCTCCGTTACACTTGAAGTGATCTTCGGATCCTCGGATAACTTCCGAAGCGAGGAGTTAATCTTCGACATAGTCCCGTTCCGCAGCGGCTATCACGCACTGCTCGAACGAACCGCATTTGCAAAGCTTAATGCGATGCCGCACTAACGCATATCTCAAGCTCAAGATACCAGGTCCTCGAGGAGTCATTACGGTCAATGGAAACACCGAACGCTCTCTCCGGACGGAGCAGCATGCAGCGGCCCTCGCGGTGGAAGTACAAAGCAGCCTCTTAAGGCAATTTTCGAGTTCGGCTATTAAACGTCCGGACACCGTCAAGCGCGCCCGGAGTAACCTACAACAAGACCGCCTGGCACGTTCCGAGCACGCATAGCAATGTGGCCCAAGCCCCAGCCCTCGCGAAATTGCGAAACCAGTACTACGCGTACATAATTACGCTCTGGAAATACCATGGGCATAGGGGAAGGGGCACGACCACGGCATGCCCAGAATGCGGCTCAACCGCACCAGGGGCTCCCGATTATGTGATTCTTTTCTTCTTTCTTTTTACTTTCAGGACTCCGTTCTCACGAAGCCCTGCCCGACATTAGAATCGCTGAACACACGATGCAACAGCCAGGGAAGCAGAAAGCTACGTCGAGTGTCCAGGTGGTCTCTATTACAAGCAATATATTTGTTCTACACACCATCCCGCGGCTTACCCCTGGAGGGGGACATGTTAAAAAGTCTCGTCCCTTGCTTATCGCACTATTTGTATCGTTCTGCTCTTACTGCAGCCCTTTTGAATAAACAATATATAGCTTCTGCCTATTATTGAATTCCCTTTTTCTATATATATATATATATATATATATATATATATATATATATATATATGTTCATTTATGACATTGTGCAACCGTACACTTTGGTACGGGCAATACACCAGGGGCTTAAGTGCCCCACAATATGGTGTGATAAGTCCGAACACTTTCACAAGTGCGGCACCCCGAACTTATAGCATTGTATGCATCGGCTCCGAATCATGTCTTGGGTCAATAGTTGGGTTTGCCTGGCTCCAATGTTTTGGTACCTTATGTTCCGTTATATCGGCTAAGGTAGCGCTGGGAGAACCACTGTGATTGTGCCCCGGTTGAGCTGGGTTAAGCACCTCAGTGGAGAAAGCTAAAACTGACCATCATGATAAGGCGAGAGCCGGTCGTTGTTCGAGAGGTTTTTGAGTCCCTAAAGACTTATGCCGCTTAGAGCGAGGAGTCGGCATTGTCCGGCCTAAGCGTAGATAGCACCCCGAACTCGGTCTTCCGAATACTAGGGGCTTCACCGAAATTTAAAATTATAGAATTATATGGCTATGTGAGAGTGTTCAAGCATTATAGTCCGGTTGCCTTGTTCGTTGCGTTGAGCGACTCCCTCGAAGGACCCAAGAATGGGAACAAGAGCGCTCAAGTTTATCCCGAACACCCCAGCACTCGTGGCATGGGGGCTGAAGCCGACGACTCGCCATCTCTCAAATTTAATACACGGCCGCACAGAAGGTAATATTTTAAATTCAAAAGTGTTGCTTAGCGCATATGAACAAGTTTTCAGCGTACAGGATAACAAATGCGAGTCTACTCAAAAATTATATCTTTGGAGCATTCATCCGCTATAAGGCAGGCACCCTTCAGGATGCCCTCATAATACATTTCAGGCTTGCGATGCTCCTTCTTCGGTGGTGGTCCGTCCGTCACGAGCTTCTCAGCATCCATCTTGCCCCAGTGCACCTTAGCAAGGGCAAGGGCCCTACGGGCACCTTCGATGCAGACGAAGCGCTTGATGACTTCAACCCATGGACAGGCGTCCACCAGCCGCCTCACCAGCCCGAAGTAGCTCCCAGGCATGGCTTCCTTAGGCCACAGCCGAACTATGAGGCCTTTCATGGCCTGTTCGGCCACCTTATGGAGCTCGACCGGCTGCTTCAACTGGTCGATTAAGGGTGTGTTTGGTACGTGACACCAAGTAGAATGGAACGGGTCCAACCTGTCCTTTGGGCTCGTTCTTACGTTTGGTAGGCAGCTGTAACAAGAACCCACTCGTTCCCCGAATGGGAATATTCGCTCCAGATGCATAACGCCGCGTTCCTCCAAATCAGCGGACGACGCGAACCGCTCTCGTCTCTTCCTCCCCTGCGCCTTCTCCTCGCTTTCTATCTCTCAGTCAGCGTCCAGTGCTCTTGCGGCATCCACAGAGGTCGGCGATGGCGACCGCGGGCGCACAGCTCACGGCGGAAAGACAGGCAGCGACTCCAGCGTGGAGATCGAGCCGAGGACGACCTGGTGAAAAGCGTCATGGGAGAGCAAGTGCAGGACCGGGCGCAGGCGCAGGCGGGCGGGCGCTCGGCTGGAGCCCCTCCGATCTGGCGGCCGCGTTCTGCCATCTCTCTTTCGGGAGGAGTAGCCGCCCTGCCGCTGGCACATCTGTACCGTGGAAGCGCCATGGAGAAGTGGAGCGGCGGCATGAGAAGGAGCTGCAGCTATCAATCTGCTGAGCGGCTTGACATGAGCAGCTCGCACATCACGCATACAGATGGCGTACTTGCACCGGCGGCAAGAGAATCAGGCTCCATCATGCTCTTTCACTCGTGCCTTTTGCAATGTAAAATTGTGCATGCTTTGCAATGTAAAATTGTGCATGCCCCTAGTCAAATATGGATGATTATGTCTAAATTTGTTACTACTAAAATACAATCAATGTTTGCATATATTACCAGAAAAGCGAACACTAATTTTAAGATTTTTCATTTTATTCCATCCCACCAACCAAACATTAAGATGTAACCATTCCATTCCACCTTATTATTTTTACCAAACACGAAGATGGAACCATTCCATTCTGATGGAATGGAACCATTACGTTCCATTCCACTTGGTTCTTGAACCAAACACACCCTAAGGGCACCGGGTGTCCGGCCTCAGCATACTGAGACCAGAACACCTTCTCCGTCGAGCTTCCCTCCTTCGCTCGGTAGAATGCGGCAGCATCAGCCACACTGCGGGGCAGATCTGCGAATGCTCCTGGAGAGCTCCGGATTCGGGTAAGTAACAGATAATTCACTTTCACATGCTTGCTTTGCATATAGAATGCCTTACCCGCCGCTATCTTCTTCATCGCCTCAATCTCCTGGAGGGCTTTTTGGGCTTCGGCCTTAGCGGCTTTGGCACTCTCAAGGGCCGAGGCGAGCTCGGACTCTCGAGTCTTTGAGTCACACTCCAAACTCTCGTGTTTTTCCACAAGAGCCTAGAGCTCTTGTCGAACCTCCGCCACCCGCGCCTCCTGCTTCTCTCGCTCGGTGCGCTCCGCGGCCGCATTGCTTTCGGCCTTGGACACCGCTTCCTTCAGGGTCGCCACCTGCTCAGGCCCCGCAGTATTCACGTTATTCCTGTCATCTTTTGCAACCACATCTTTTAAATACTCCCATAAGGTATTACTTACCTTCCTTGTCCTCGAGCCGCTTTTTGGCAAGTCCGAGCTCGTTCTTGGACCGCTCGAGGCTCTGCTTCAATGCATCAACCTCCACAGTCAGTGCGGCAGAGGTCAGCAGCGCAGCCTGCATTCCCATATTGACATACTTATGTTAGAACCCTGCGTATATCTTTTAGATCCTCGGTTCGGCTTTTTCTTTCCGAACACCAAACTGAGCATCAGGGGCTACTGTCTATGCGGTAATATTTTTATACATACCTCAAAGCCTGTTAGAAGGCTGGCACAGGCTTCGGTCAGCCCGCTTTTGGCGGACTGAACTTTCTGGATCACCACACTCATAACAGTGCGGTGCTCCTCATTGATGGAAGCGCCGTTAAGCGCCTCCATCAAATCATCTGGTGCCTCCGGTTGGACGGAGGTCACCGGCGTCGCAGTCTTGCCCTTCTTACGGAGGGGTCGCCTGCCGGACTCCGGAACCACTCACTACCGGAATCATGGATTTTTCCGTCTGCCAGATCTTTGTCGTCTGCTTGTGGACGGCAAAGAAGGTCTTTGCCATCAGCTACCAAACAACAGATGGCAAAGAACTGGCAGACGGCAAAGAAGGTCTTTGCCATCTGTCATTTCTTTGCCGTCAGTTGGCAGATGGCAAAGAATCTTTGCCATCTGTCAGCGGACGGCAAAGAGGTGCCACCGGATGCCTGTATACTGCAACGGTCTCTTTGCCGTCTGCTCGCGGACGGCAAAGATTCTTTGCCATCTGCTGGCGGACGGCAAAGAGGGGGCTATCTTTTTTTTCGGTAAAAAAACCATTGCCCCACCTCCTCTATCTCTATCCTCTCTCTCTCTCTCTCTCTCTCTCTCTCTCTCTCTCTCTCTCTCTCTCTCTCTCTCTCTCCCTCTCCCTCCCTTGAAGCTACGTCGGCCGATTCCGCGGATTCGACGACGCCGCCCCACGTGCAAGAGCCTCCCGCCCCGCCTTCCTCGACCCAGCGCCACTCGCCCCTCGCCTCCTCCCGCGGCAAAGTGCTGCCACCTCACCGGACCTCAGAGCCCCACCGCCTCGTGCTGCCGCTGCGCCCGCGTCAAGGCCGCCACCTCCCCACAAGCCGCCCAGGCGAAGCCTCGTCGCCGGTCGCCTGACCTCGAGATCCGCCTCCGCCATGGGAGCCGAGCACCGAGATCCTCTGCGCCCCACCCGCCATTGGAAATCTGAGGCCGGCCGGAGGTGGGATGGGGCGCCAGGGCCCCGGGATCTGCGGGTGGCGCTGCTCGCTTCGCCATGCGCCGCAACCAAAGATCCCGATCTGGACGAGCTCGGCGCGCGTGAGTCCCGCCCTCCGCCCTGTTTTTTCCGTGCCTACTCGCTTGCTCGTCTGTGGCTCAAGATCGTGATTGCTGGATGTGCATTTAGGTTCGGTCGCCGTGAGGATCCTCCGCGGTGCTGGATGTGCTGTGGCGCGGTGGTGCCTCGGTAGCGCCTCCGTGCTGCGGTGCCCTGGTTGGCGCCTTCGCACGTGCTCTCGCTGGCGCCGCCGTTGTGGTGCTCTCTGGCAAGCTCCGACTTATTGTGGTGGTGTTGGTTGTGATGCTGGTCACACCATAGTGATGGTGTGGCTGCATCCTTCTTCGGCTACAACTCCTCTTGGTGAGCTTGTCCATGCTCCCCTCCTGATCTCTCTAACGCATAGCTATAGCATTTGATCTTGTTGGATGTGAGGCTCTATTAGCTGTGGTTAGCTGCTGTAGATGAGCATCAACTTGTATTGGAGCTCTCTGTGATGGATTCTTGCTGTGTCAGGGTTTTGGTCAGTGACCATCTATGTGTATTTGTGAAGTATATATACTCATGTACTGCTCTGTTCTGTGTATTTGATCCTGGAGTTGTTACTTTGGTCAGTAACTTTACTCATGAACAGATACTCACTTGTTCGTAGTTATTTTACTTCTAATACTGATATGAACAGATACCACTTGGTTTGGCTATTCCTATTTGTCTCTTTCTAATAGCCTATGAACAGATGCTATACTTGGTTTTGGCTGTTACTTTCCTAGTCTTCTACTGATAAGATAGATGCTACATCTGATTTGGGCAGTGATGCTGGTCTGAGCCCCCCTCTCTTAGGCTTAATTTACATGTGGCTATCCCTGTGATGTGATGAACTAGCCTTGGCACTTCCAGGCTGTCTGAGCACATAATCCCTCAAGTATACCTTGAGGTCTTCTGTACCTCTCCTTAATGGTTACCTCTTCTAAGCTGCTTGTGGCTGGATGTGTTGGGACTTGGTCTGGTTGGCTGGTTGTGATGTATATCTCCTCCTGGAGCTTTGTTTCTGCCGTTGCGCAGTGACATGTACCTATTTTCACTGGACAAAACTGATTGTGGTGATGAAGTCTAATCTTTGGCTTTAATCACTAGTTTTTTGTTGGCTTAATTCCTGGAGCTAGTACTGATAGTGGTCTTTGTGTTGGCATTTAATTAACTGCTAATTGTGGTGGCTTCTTGATTGGATCCTTGGCTGGTTCTCTCATTTGGCTCTTTGGTATTGGTTTACTCTATTTGGCTTTCTAATTAAGATCACTTTGAAAATCAGGATCTTAACTAAGATTATCTTGATCTCAAGTACTGGTTCCTACAGCATTGCATTTCACCAAGTGAAATGCTACATTTCTACTCCTAACCCATTCTCTCTTTCTTAGTGTTTTTGTTATGCAGGTTGGAAGAAAAGAAGAAGATCCAGAGAAGATCTTAGTAATAAGATAGTTTTTAGGAAAATAGATATTTAGTTTTAGATCATTCCTTGTAATATTTGTTGGATATGTGTTCATGGATATGTGTTGGATATATATGTGTTCATGACTATATATTGATAACATGTGTTGGATATATATGTGTTCATGAGTATTGGTAATATGTGTTGGATATGCTATATTGGTCATATATATATATATATATATATATATATATATATATATATATATATATATATATATATATATATATATATATATATATATATATATATATAGATTGACTATTCGTCACCCTGGGTGAGGAATAGTTATTCTTCACCCCTCTATTTTACCACGAATGCACTGTAATTTTATGTTCCGTAAGTTTTTCTTATTTCTGCCGTAAAAAGAGACCGTAAGAAAATAAATAATCACCATAAAAATATTTTATGTTATGTAAAATTACAAACGTAAAAACATAGTGTAAAATATACATAAACTCTAAATTTTGTTGTCTTACTACCTATATTTTTATTTTCTTGTACAAAACTTTACGTAGTGAATCAATAGAAATGTAACTATTTGAATTCCAAATGTAATTTAATTATGAAGTGATCGTAAGATTACCTCGGGTGAAGAATAACTTATTCTGCACCCTGGGAGATGAATAGCATCACTATATGTGTGTGTGTGTGTGTGTGTGTGTGTGTGTGTGTGTGTGTGTGTGTGTGTGATTTTCTATGAAAATGAATTTATATAAGAATAAACAGAATTAATTCCTATTTGGTCTCTTTGCCATCTACCAGCAGATGGCAAAGAGCCTGCAGTCTTTGTCGTCTGCCAGCAGATGGCAAAGAGCCATGCCCTTTGTCGTCAGCCGCTGATGGCAAAGGCCCCTTTGCCGTCCGCCACCGGCCCTTTCTTTGCCATCCACTTTTGCCGTCCGTGGCGGACGGCAAAGACCTTTGCCGTCCGCCATTCATGCCTTTGCCGTCCACCTTGGCGGACGGCAAAGTAGCTGATTCCTGTAGTGACTGAAGGTTCCGGTACGGAGTCCGGCACAGGGCCGGACTTGAAGCCCTTCGGGGTTTTATCCCCTTTGCACCCAGAGTCCGGGAGGTCGCCTTGCGGCGCCTCCATGGCCACCTCCTCCTGGCTGGGTCCCTTTTGGGACTCCACCCCGGCGTCATCCGCGGCGGGAGGAGACGAGGCGGTCGGAAGTGAGGTGCTATTCACCTCCAACGAATCCAGGGAGCCGCTCGACGAATCGTCGAGCCCGTCCTTGGGCGGGCTGCATGGTTATATTCGGCGTTAGAAGATGATGTGCGACAAATGGAATGCCATGAGTTATTCTGGTGTCCGGACACTTACGATTTCGCCAGGGGCTTGGTCCTTGGTGGCCACTCCTCTCCGCCGTCGTCGGCGTTGGCGGTGTAGTCCGGAGGGAGGGTCCTTCCCTTCTAGACCCTCCGCCTCCCCAGGGCTGGGCGGCCTTCCTTTCTTCTCTCCTTCGCTGGGAGAGGCCTCTTTTCCTCCTCCTCGTCTTCGCAGGAGGATTCCGCCTCGGAGTCATCGGACGATGAGTCCGACAACGCCTGGCGCCTGGAACTCCTTCGGGTCCCCGTGGCCTTCTTCTTGGCCTTCTTCTCCGGCACCACGTAAGGTGCCGGAACCAGCAGCCCCGTCAAGTGGGCGTCCGCTGGGTCTTCTGGCAAGGGAGCCGGACAGTTAACCTGTCCGGACGTCTTCTGCCAGTCCTGTCAAAGGTGAGGGAGTTATAGATCCCGCATAGAGTCAAACTATGAAAAAAAAGAGTCCCGTAAAGGGTAAAATAGCTTACCTCGCTGGCTTGATGCCGCGAGGTGAATCCGCGATCTTGGTAGCGGATGCGGAGCCTCGGCGCCTTGAACAGCACCTTCCGCATCTTCGCACGTAGTGTCAAGAGCCGGCTCAAGGTTCGGTGATGTGCCGGATCAAACTCCCACAAGTTGAAGGCCCGTTGATGGCATGGGAGGATCCGGCGGATGAGCATAACCTGGATTACGTTGACAAGCTTGAGCTTCTTGTCCACCAGGTTTCGGACGCAGGTTTGGAGTCCGGTCAGCTCTTCCGAATTACCCCACGTCCGGCCCGTCTCTTTCCATGAGGTGAGCCATGTAGGGAAGCCATATCGGAATTCGGGGGCTGCCGCCCATTTGGAGTCACGCGGCTCGGTGATGTAGAACCACCCCGATTGCCACCCCTTTATGGTCTCCACGAAGGAGCCCTCGAGCCATAGGACGTTGGCCATCTTGCCCACCATGGCACCTCCAAGACTGGCTTGGCGGCCGCCCACTACCTTCGGCTTGACATTGAAGGTCTTCAGCCATAAGTCGAAGTGGGGCTGGATGCAGAGGAAGGCCTCGCACACGACGATGAACACCGAGATGTTGAGGATGAAATTCGGGGCCAGATCGTGGAAATCTAGGCCGTAGTAGAACATGTGCCCCTCCGTGATGGAGGAGGCCATCCACTTGCCTCCCGCTCCGGACATAGTTGAAGAAGGTTGAGGTGGGATGTGCGGACTTGGGCACTGGAGCTCGAGTGCGCGGAAATGGATAAGCAAAGGAGGAAGAAGGCGTGTGTGAAAAAGTGGATCCTTGTCCCCTTATATGGACGGACAAAGCTATGCGTCCCCACCGCCCGATAAAACTCACTTATCTCCCAAGCGCCAGAATCAATGGCGCGTTGGGTTACCCACGCCCGTATTGATGAGAATCCGGAATAAGGGACACGATCTCGCTTTGACAAGACGTGCTAAGGAAACCGCCGCTAAACGCTGCTGAGGTGGGACAGTAAAACGATTCAATAAAGGCTTGGCCGTGGTGTGATGTCACGCCATGGAATACGCCGCCAGATTGAACTTGTGTAAATGTTATTCTCTACGGTGGTATGTGGAACTTATTTTGCAGAGCCGGACACTATCCTTGTGTTCAAAATCTTCTATGAAGTATTCGGAGGAGGAACCCGCCTTGCAATGCCGAAGACAATATGCGCGCCGGACTCGTCGTCATTGAAGCCTGGTTCAGGGGCTACTGAGGGAGTCCTGGATTAGGGGGTGTCCGGATAGCCGGACTATAGCCTTTGGCCGGACTCCTGGACTATGAAGATACAAGATTGAAGACTTCGTCCCGTGTCCGGATGGGACTTTCCTTGGCGTGGAAGGCAAGCTTGGCGATACGGATATGTAGATCTCCTACCATTGTAACCGACTCTGTGTAACCCTAACCCTATTCGGTGCCTATATAAACCGGAGGGTTTTAGTCCATAGGACGAACAACAATCATACCATAGGCTAGCTTCTAGGGTTTAGCCTCTCTGATCTCGTGGTAGATCTACTCTTGTACTACCCATATCATCAATATTAATCAAGCAGGAGTAGGGTTTTACCTCTATCGAGAGGGCCCGAACCTGGGTAAAAACATCTTGTCCCTTGTCTCATGTTACCATCCGCCTAGACGCACAGTTCGGGACCCCCTACCCGAGATCCGCCGGTTTTGACACCGACAGTGCTCCTCACCTCGGTTTTTAGCTTGTTCATGAGGTGGGGGTTTTGCACGAGTTGAACCATTGCATATTCCATCACTATGAATAATATATCAGTGTCGGCCTCAAACATGATCTGCATACATACATACATACATACACCCACATAAATATTAGAATCAACAACATATAAGCTACACTCTCTGTACCAATTTATTTAATACTTTATGTTTGTCTTATGTCAACACTTTTAAATTGACCGATTTTATAGAAAACTATATCAATATTATTAAAACCAAATTATTTTTGTTATAAAATATATTCCGTACTTTATACATTTGATGTTGTAAATACTAAGACATATTCGTTAGATTTGATCAAACAGAGTGAAATTTGACTAAACACAAAGCTATAACTTCAAATAATTTGGAACAGGGTAATATGTCTCTTTCTGATTCTTGTATTACTCATGTAAATCGTTGCCAAAATAAAGTTAGTGATATCATAGCTAAATTTGCTCGTTTAGAAGGTAGAACCATGACATGGTGTTCGGGTCCTTTAGATGCTACGGTGATAGCTACGATTGATTGTATGGACCTTTTAAGCTGAGTAATACAATATTTCACCGGTAAAAAAAAGGTGCGGCTTGTGAGGTCATACCTCCAACTGAGCCTTAATATGGTGTCTCGTAAGATTGTACTCTTGTTGAATGGAAAGCTACACGTCGATGAAGTCGCTCTCCTCGCCGCCTTGTTCCGACCCGGGCCTGCTTGCATGCTCATCGATGAGGCTATTGAGCAGTTTGTCACACATCTTGTTCACCTTCTGGGCCTTGGTGCAAACCATCCTCCTGCTGAAGTCCAGCTTCACCAACACCGGGAAGTAGTCCTCCAAGTTAAAACCGCCGATGAGGGACGAATTGGCCTCGACCAGCTCCCGGGAGAGCTTGTTTTGGCCTTGTTTCCTGAAAAGCTTGACGGACACGGCATGGCACACAATGTCGTTGGTGAAGGCGTTGAGCAGGTCGCTCAGGTCCATGGCGTGGCCTGCTGCGGCGGCATCCCGGATCTTGGCCACCACCAACCTCGCCTTGTAGATCGAGGAGGCGAGCAGATGCAACAATAGTTAATTTCAGTATAGCCCATGAGGTGGACAACATACGTACACATGGTGCAATCAAATTCATTTATTTTTTTGAGAACCGCAATCAAATTCAAATTGATGGTAGGTTACATCGTTCTCGCGCGCATGGCGGTAGAAACGGACCTTCTTGTTGGTGAGGAGGTGTGTGGTGGCGATCTTCTTGACCTGGCGCCAGTGCTCGCCGTAGGGGCAGAAGGCGACATCGGTGGAAACTTATACCACAAGGATGTGTTGATAATTTGTGATTTGGATTAATATAATTTAAGTTAATACAGTGAGTACTAGCAGTGTTAATCTTTGTGCCAACATTAACTAGTTTATGATAAGTTGGTCTGTCGTTCATTCAGTTCAGTGCTCTAACCGTTGCACAATGTATACAGTGTATTTTGAAAACAATACTAAAATAGGCACAGTCATTGCCTTGCCGTACATGCAACCTGAGCGATGAGTCTACTCCGAACACCCATCATGTGCCGAGGGAAGTCAAGCTCAGGCATAAAGCACGGAAGACGATCCATGGTTCAGAATCTGATAAATCGTTCGAATCTGACTCCCGCCTGCCAGCTAGGCTCCACCGTCAAGAACTGTTCATGCGGGTATACAACGCTTACAAACCAAATTTCTTGAATCCCAACAGGGACATCAACAGACAGGATTTCAGGTGAGAGTGGACACCAAAACGCCCTCCTCATCATGTGCATGACTATTGTCTTGCAAAGATGAAGCTTCCATAAGTTTGTCGATAAAGAAACATTATTGATAACTCATTTATGGTCTGTTCAGAAACGGAGAGCATGCCAAGTTGATGCGATGGCACAGTGAGGACCGTAAGAAAGACGGGAAGTTGAGAGCACCCGCTGACGGGTCGCAGTGGAGAAAAATCGAGAGAAAGTACTGGGATGAGTTTGCAAAGGATCCAAGGAACGTATGGTTTGCTTTAAGCGCGGATGGCATTAATCCTTTCGGGGAGCAGAGCAGCAATCACAGCACCTGGCCCGTGACTCTATGTATGTATAACCTTCCTCCTTGGATGTGCATGAAGCGGAAGTTCATTATGATGCCAGTTCTCATCCAAGGCCCTAAGCAACCCGCAACGACATTGATGTGTACCTAAGGCCATTAGTTGAAGAACTTTTACAGCTGTGGAATGGAAACGGTGTACGTACGTGGGATGAGCACAAAAAGGAGGAATTTGACCTAAAGGCGTTGCTGTTCGTGACCATCAACGATTGTCCCGCTCTCAGTAACCTTTCAGGACAGACAAACAAGGGATACCACGCATGCACGCACTGTTTACTTGACACCGATAGTATATACCTGGGAAGCTGCAGGAAGAATGTGTACCTGGCTATCGCCTATTTCTTCCGACCAACCATCAATGTCGAAAGAAAGGCAAGCATTTCAAAGGCGAGGCACATCACCGAAGAAGCCCGCCATGCGCATCGGTGATCACGTACTTGCTATGGTCAATGATTTACACGTAATCTTTGGAAAGGGTTCCGGCGGACTAGCTGTTCCGAATAACGCTGAGAATCACGCACCCATGTGGAAGAAGAAATCTATATTTTGGGACCTACCCTACTGGAAAGACCTAGAGGTCCGCTCTTCGATCGACGTGATGCACGTGACGAAGAACCCTTGCGTGAACCTGCTAGGCTTCTTGGGCGTGTATGGGAAGACAAAAGATACACCTGAGGCACGAGAGGACCTGCAACGCTTGCACGAAAAAGAGGGCATGCCTCCGAAGCAGTATGAAGGTCCTGCCAGCTACGCTCTTACGAAAGAAGAGAAAGAAATATTCTTTGAATGCCTGCTCAGTATGAAGGTCCCGACTGGCTTCTCGTCGAATATAAAGGGAATAATAAATATGCCAGAGAAAAAGTTCCAGAACCTAAAGTCTCTTGACTGCCACGTGATTATGGCGCAACTGCTTCCGATTGCATTGAGGGGGCTTCTACCGGAAAACGTCCGATTAGCCATTGTGAAGCTATGTGCATTCCTCAATGCAATATCTCAGAAGGTGATCGATCCAGAAATCGTATCAACGCTAAGGAGTGATGTGGCACAATGTCTTGTCAGTTTCGAGCTGGTGTTCCCACCATCCTTCTTCAATATCATGACGCACGTCCTAGTTCATCTAGTCGACGAGATTGTCATTCTAGGGCCCGTATTTCTACACAATATGTACCCCTTTGAGAGGTTCATGGGAGTCCTAAAGAAATATGTTCGTAACCGCGCTAGGCCAGAAGGAAGGATCTCCATGGGCCATCAAACAGAGGATGTCATCGGGTTTTGTGTTGACTTCATTCCTGGCCTTAAGAAGATAGGTCTCCCTAAATCGCGGTATGAGGGGAGACTGATTGGAAAAGGCACGCTTGGAAGAGACTCAATAATATGCAGGGACGGATATTCTTAGTCTCAAGCACACTACACAGTTCTACAGAACTCTACCTTGGTGACCCCGTATGTCGATGAACACAAGAACAGTCTGCGCCCAAACACCCGGAGCAAAGGCGACGATCGGATTACATGTGAACACATCAGACTTTCAGCAGTTGGTTGGAAACACGCCTCGTGAGGTGACAGCACTGTTTGTGATGAGCTGTACTTGTTGTCCAGGGACCATCTTCGACTGTAATGATTTGGAAAGGATACGAGATAAATGGGAATACATTTTACACGATTGACCAAGATGAAAAGAGCACTAACCAAAACAGCGGTGTCCGCTTTGATGCAGCAACCGACAAGGAAATGACACATATTATGGTTACATAGTAGACATATGGGAACTTGACTACGGAGTAGATTTTAAGGTCCCTTTGTTTAAGTGCAAGTGGGTCAATTTGTCGAGGCGGGTACAGGTAGACCCACAAGACGGAATGACAACAAAGGATCTGAAAAATCTTGGGTACACCGACGAACCGCTCGTCCTAGCCAATGATGTGGCACAGGTTATCTATGTGAAGGACATGTCTACCAGACCGAGGAAAAGAGAGGATAAGGAAGCTAATACATCATACAATGAGCCAAAGCGCCACATAGTTCTTTCAGGAAAAGGGACATCCCGGGAGTGGAGGGCAAGATGACATGTCTCAAGAGTATGAAAAGTTTCATGAAATTGCCCCTTCAAAGTCAAGGCTGACCCAAGCATCCTGATAAATGATGAAGATTATCCATGGTTACGGCGCAATAAGCAAACGACACAAGCGAAGAAAAAGTGAAGACTTCCTCCCGCAACTATTATGATGATACCATGCCAACTTTGTAGCAGACGAGTATGATACCATTGTCCGTTTTGTACATGCACATGCTATGCCAAAAAAAGTGTTTTCAAATTTGAAAACTAATGGCACTAACAGAAAGTTTATAATTTTTCTAAAACTAAAAGCAAAAAGAATTAAAAATAAAGAAAAAAAACAAAAATAAATAATGCAGAAAACAGAACAAAAACTGGAAAAAATAAAATAGCAACAATAAGTATTATGTTGTAAGTAGAAACAAAATAAAATAAATAAAGCAACAAAGAAAACAAAAAAGAGTTTCCAAATTTGAAAACTAATGGCACTAACATAAAGTTTATAATTTTTCTAAAACTAAAAGCAAAAAGAATTAAAAAATAAAGCAAAAAACAACAAAAACTAAATAATGCAGAAAACAGAACAAAAAACTGAAAAAATAAAAATAGCAACAATAAGTATTTTGTTGTAAGTAGAAACAAAATAAAATAAATAAAGCAACAAAGAAAACAAAAAAAGAGTTTTCAAATTTGAAAACTAATGGCACTAACAGAAAGTTTATAATTTTCTAAAACTAAAAGGAAAAAGAATTAAAAATAAAGCAAAAGACCAAAAAATAAACCAAAACCAAAATAAACTAAATAAAGCAACAAATAAAACAAAAAACCAAAAAAAGTGCCACCTACTGGGCACCCACGGCCTGAATACGATTAGAAACCCTACCATGGGCCAGGATTCAGGCCCGCGGGAGGCCCAGTAGGCCCAGAGGCACATATTGCACGTTTAGGCCCGAAAGCCTGCTTTAGAGAGGAGCTCGAGAGGGAAGGCGCACCGCACCTTATAAACTGGTGCGGCTCCCTCTCAACTAGCGAGGTGGGACTAAACATTTGGCGCTGGCAGCACAGGCCTTTGGTCCCGGTTGGTGGCACCAACCGACTAAAGAGTTTAGTCGATTCGTGGCACCAACCGGGACTAATGCCCCTTTAGTCCCGGTTGGTGCCACCAACCGACCAAAGGCCGCCGCTTCCCGCCCTTTGGGCTGCTGAAAATTGTTTGGTCCCGGTTGGTGGCACCAACCGACTAGTAGTATTAGTCCCGTTGGTGCCACGAACCGACTAATGCTCTTGCTATATAAGAAAACACTTAGAGTTTTTCACTTCATCTCTGCAGTTGCCAGCGCGACGACGCCGCCAGGCTGCCCGATTCACACCCCGCCGCCGCCGTCGCCGCCACGTCGCCACCTCACCGCACTTCGCCGCTGCCGCCACCACACACCTCACACTGTCATGGGTCATCTCCTCACACCACCCGACGCGTCAGAGCCCATCGTCATACCCGACGCCGTCACCGCCCACCGACACCGTCGCCGCCCTCTCCACGCCTGCTCGCCCGACACCGCCTCGCCGCCTTCGCCCGCCTGACGACGCCTTTGTGAGCACAGCTGCTACCCTGCCAAGGCGCACACTGCTTTTTTTAGATATATGTATTTTTTAGATATATGTATTTTTATGTATGTTCATATAGGCATTTTTTAGATATATGTATTTCTTATGTATGTTCATATATGTATTTATGTATTTTTACATGTTTTTGTATGAATGTATGTATTTTAGGTTAGTTTCATTGTTAGAAAAGTTTTATATATTTAGGAAGAAGGAAGAGAAGGAAGAAGGAAGAAGAAGAAAAGTTTTATATAAGCAAAAGTTGCATTTTTAGAAAAGTTTCATATATCTAGCTAGAAAGAAGGAAGAAGAAGAAAAAGAAGGAGAGGAAAAAGGAAAATAAGAAGAGGAAGAAAGGAGTAGAAGAGGAGAGGAAGAAGAGGAGAAATAAATAAGAAGAGGAAAAAAGAAGAAAAAAAAGAGGAGAAGAAGAAAGAAATAGAGGAGAAGAAGAAAAAATAGAAAATATTCTATTTTTTCTTCTTCTCCTCTATTCCTTTCTTCTTCTCCTCTTTTTTTTTCTTCTTTTTTTTCTTCGATCTTCTCCTCTGTCATCGTTGATATACCCCTCCCGATAACTTCAACACGAGGGGGGGGGGGGGTCCATATACCCCCTCCCGATAACATTAATTTCCCGTGTATGTATCTCGTCGTTGTCGATATTACCACCTTGAAGCGTTGTCGAGGGATCGAGGGTTCTAGGGTCGAGGGATCGAGGGTTCCAGGGTCGTCTAGGGTCGAGGTTCGAGGGTCGTCGAGGTTCAAGGGTCGAGGATCGCCGAGGGTCGAGAGGTTCCTAGTGTCAAAATATTGAAGAAATCCATGGCTTCATCATTAGCCGAGTAACCATGGCATGATGGTGAAGTCCTCAAAGTTATTCGAATGGAGTCCCGGATAGGATAATTTGCCTTTTGTACAATTTCAGCAAAGGCCTTTCAAATAACGATATTCGAAGGTTCTTGCTGAACTTTGTACCGTAAAGTGAATTATCCTATCTCGGGACTCCGCTCCAAAATAACTTTGGAGAGCTTGCACCATCATGCACCTGTACATTTCGCCTAATGATGAAGACATGGTTTTGTTGAATCTTTGACACTAGGCAACCTCCCGACCCTCGGCGATCCTCGACCCTTGACCTCGACCGCCAGCAATCCACGACCCTCTACCCTATCATGGCGCCGATGCCCACGCCACTTGTGGGACATAGATGTAGTGTTCAACGTCGACCCTCCCGATAGCTTCAACACGTGGGGGTCGATATTACCCTCCTTGAAGCGCTCTCGAGGCCACCCCTAACCCTTGAAGCGTTGTCGAGGCCACCCCAAACCCTAGAGAAGCAGCGCCGAGGCCACTAATATGATTCCTTATCGTGATTAGCTAGCTAGTTCTACGTTTGCCACTAATATATCCATATCTGTCATGTTTGAATAATAATTGCCATGTTGTAAATATTTGTAGAAAATATGGACACCCCCCGAGACGAAGCACAAGAAGCGTTGTTGAGGGACATAATCGCACAAGGAAGTGATGCCGTCTGCTCGTTGATGTTTCTCAACGACAACGATGGTCTGGAAGGAGAGGGTGAAGAAGCAGCTGGCTATGATTTACATGGCTTCGATGACTCAATGCCGGTGCAAGAAGGAGAGGGTGAAGAAGTAGACCGTGAGGACGGCTCCGGTGATCACCAAACCGAGTCCGGCCAGGTATATATATTAGTTAAGCCTGTGCTGACTAGCTCTCGTCTTTGTTTTGGTATGTACACATATTAATTAACTCTCGTCTTTGTTCTTTTTCTAGCCCTCGGATCGAGCACAACTTCGTAAAGAGACGAGGCCCAAGAAAAGTTGAGCTCGGATGAAAAGTTTGAGATCATACAAATCGCGCGACGGCCAACCGATTGAACCCTCTGGACAAAGAAGGCATTTGTTGCTCGGTCATGGGTTCTGGTTAGGGACAAGATCCCGATCAGCATCCACCAATGGTATAAGCCTAAGAACGAAGACCACGAGGTGTCTTGTGTCAATGATATGCAGAAAAATGATCTTTGGACTGAGCTGAAGTCAAATTTTACCCTACCGCTAGAGGATGATCCGGACAAGCCAGTAATAGAGCCATTAATCAAGTCTTTTTCTCTTAAGAAGATGGAAGAACTATTCAGGAATTGGAAGAAAGAACTCAATACGTATGTCAAAAAAATGAGGCACCGGAATTCAAGGGCAAATATGAGAAGATCAGAGATGACTGGCCCGCATTTGTGGCCTACAAGACATCGGAAAAGAGTAAAAAGATGTCGGCGACAAACAAGAGAAATGCTGCATTTGGACGGACGAATAATTGGACATACCAGTCAAGAGGCTTCAGCAATATATCGAAGCAGCGCAGCAAGGGAAGTTCGTTCCTGCATAGGAGAAGGACGAGCTCACAATGGCCCTCGAAATCCCGAGCACCACGGACGGACACGAGGCACGCCAGCTCCGCTTTCATGGAAGGATGGATTTCCGGACGCAGGGGGTTACAAAACCCATGAGAGGAGGAAGAAACTGGAGCAGAGCCTAATGCAGGCGCTGCACGAAAGGGTAATGGGGCTAGAGGAACGAGAAGAGGAACGAGAAGCAGCAGATCACAACAAACGACCTGCCGAAGCTTCCCCTGAAGCTACCCCGCCATCTCAGCGGAGAAGCAGCGTGGCTTCCACCGAGCTGCTTCAGCTAGAGCAGCATGCCTTGACGGCTCCTGCCAACTATCCCGTGGATGCTATCACGGATGCTGAACATTGCCACCTTATGGCGCAATGGAGCAATTTGAAGGTCAAGGCGGCTGTTGGCTCTGTTTATCCTACTAAACCCGACTCAACTTTTCACTGCCGGCCGATTCCAGAAGGATATGCTAAGGTGATGGTCGATGAAATAACGGAGGATTTGAGGACCTCCGCTTGACCACACTACCGGTGAAGGGAGTATCGGCTGGGTTCTCGCTCAAGACTCCATGCCTATGGCGGAAGGATCTCATCAACCTTCCGAACTGGACGCCTCCGCCTCCTCCTCCTCCTCCGAGTCAGGGCACTCCGCCTCCTCCACCGCCTCCTCCTCCGTGAGTGACGATCAGGGCATTCGCCGGCTCCTTCTCCGTGCGTGGCGGCACTGCGTCTCCTTCTCCACCTGCACCGGCGCGCCCGAGCAGCCAGCCTCCTCCTTCTCCGCCTCGCCGGCAAGGGCGGAAGAGACCCGCCCGCTCCGCTGCTCCGGCCGTCGTAGTCCTTCTCCTCCGCCTCGTAAGCAAGGAAAGAAGACATCCACTCCGCTGCTCTGCCGGCGTCTAGCAGTACAGCCAAAGGCGGACGAGATATGATTCGGTCCTTCTCAAAGACTCCAGAAGTTACCGACGAGAGGAGCGAGGAGGAAACGCGAAGATCGCGAGACCGAAGTGGATGACTGGTTTCAAGGGTTGAAAGCAAAGAGACATCCACCTCCGGAGGAGAAGGTAGATCCGTCAAAGCGAAGCGCATTGCTGCCCCGACAAAACCACCCAAGTCTCCGCCAAAGGCAACTATGAGCGCATTATTGAAAGGCATTTGCCAAGCGAGAGATCGGGAAGTACTGTCGGTGATCAAAGGATGAAAGAACGACGAGCTGGGAAACAAATTGCCCAGCTCGGCGAACAAGCAAAGCAATCGTGCCCCGCTCAAGGTGCCTGCTAGCGACATCGTCGATCCGAGGATGGTGCCCGTTATGGCAATCCTGCAGATTACCTGCCGACGATGTACATTATGATTTCTGGAGGTGCAGATACAAAGATACGAGTACGGGAAGCCTCTCGTCAAAGATGAAAGCTCTCTATCAACGATGATGCGAAGATTGCATGATTGGTACATGAAAACCTGCAAAGAGTCTGAGGGGAGGAGTACTTTGTATGTGAGAGTTAAAAAGGAGCATGACCTCCTTGGAATTGAACTATTGCCTATTCCATTTGAGGAGTTCTATCAGTTTTTCAATCAATTGGCCCTCGATAAAGCAACGGTCACCTGCTACTGTCTGTAAGTAGTACTACTTCTGTCATTAAGTATCTCTATATAACTCAGCTCTTTCATTGCATGTATTTATAAATATCCTCACTATATTATGCAGATTGAAGATCGCCGAAATGAAGAAAAGACAAGTGGGTGATATTGGGTTCATTAACACATATCTCATATATGCAAATGAGGTTAAATATCGTGCCGACGAAACCGAGGCCAACTTGCTACGATCGTTGGAAATAAATGAACACAAAAATATAATACTCTTTCCTTACAACTACGCGTGAGTGTTACTGTCTTGTGGCATATTCGGTTTCCTTATTAGTCCAGGTTATAGTAATGTAATATTGATGAGTTATGCATGCAAGCAGGTACCACTATATTCTCCTAGAGATTAAGCTTGAGCAGGAGTAGTAACTGTCTTAGACTCGAGACTAAAAGATCCCAAGGAGTATGCGGACATGACTGAAATGCTCGAGAAGTAAGTTAAATCGATCATTATCCACCATATCAGCAACTTTGTTCATTTCTGATATCAAGTAATTGTTTTCTTTGTATGGTAGGGCTTGGGAAAATTCACCAAAAAAGCTCCGGGACTACCGAAGAAGCTGCAATTTAGACACCCGAAAGTAAGTACTATATAGTAGCATATTCCACGCGCATCTCCTAGTGATTCAAGCGCTGTTTTCATCAATACCATCTCCTAGTACTTCTCTCTGTATGCATATATGTTCATGACGATCTTCTGTTTGCTTAATTACTAGCTAGCTAGCGTGTCTAGCTAGTCCTCTCAATACGTATGTATAGTAATGAAGGCGTCGACTCAAGCACGGACAAAAGAGAGGACACTTTTCTCTATTAATTAGCTAGCTATAGCACAATATATGAAACACCTAAATTAACCCCCAAAACCCCCAAACCCCACCCCTTTTCAAAAAAAACAAAACCAGAGCTATAGAAATGTTGACGTGGATGCCTATTGGTCCCGGTTGGTGCCACCAACCGGGACCAAAGGCACTCCTGCTGGGCTCAGCGGACAGGTTGACGTGGAGGCCCATCAGTCCCGGTCCTGGATAGAACCGGACTAAAGGGCCAGGTATTAGTATCGACCCTTTAGTCCCGGTTCATGAACCGGGACTAAAGGCCCTCACCAACCGGGTCAATAGGCCCCTTTTCTACTAGTGATCTGATCAAATTCCATTCTCGTAAAGGCCCTGAAGCGGCGCTGGGACTGATCTGTGCATTCTGCGTTTGCGAGAACATTCGCATGATGGCGTCCAAAGGAGCAAATCTCAAAGACAGGAATGGGTACGCTTGTCGAACACTATTCACAATTTTACACCATTATCGATATCTAGTCACACAACTAATACACATGCATATTGATCTCCTTCTTTACAGTTCACAGAGGTGCGGGACAAGCTCCTAGAAACGGAGCGCGTAGAAGCACTTCAAGAGGAAATAGCGGGATTTTTGCTCGACCAGGTCATAAATCCGAAGGGAGAATACTATTACCCGCTACCGCCCCCATGAATCACTTCCGATTGTCATCGTGCTCCGAAGGCACCAATTAGGCTAATGCCACTGGCTCCGAAGGCAACATGCATATGTAGGAGAAATTGTATATAGCTATACATGTGTGTATGTGTGAATTAATTAATATGGTGGTTTGTGAGACATTGATGATATATATATGCATGATTGGTTCTACTAGAAATTCTATTTATATATATATGCATAACGTGTACAATGTGTAGTATCGTAAAATACCAGCAAACGAAAAAGAATTAAAATGGAAACACAAAATTAAATGAAAAGGAAATCATAAAACTAAAACCCCCCCAAACCTTATAGTACCGGTTGGTGTTACCAACCGGTACTAAAGGGCTCCAGGCCCCCGGAGCTGGCTCGTGCCACATGGTTGCCCTTTAGCACCGGTTCGTGCTGAACCGGTACTAAAGGGGGTGGCTTTAGTGCCCACACTTTAGTGCCTGTTATGGAATCGGCACTAAAGGTCCTTACGAACCGGTGCTATTGCCCGGTTCTGCACTAGTGATACTGCCAACTGGGCTTTATTATGGTCTCTCGTGTGGTTGTACTTGTGTTGAATAGAAAGCAACACATCGATGAAGTCGTTCTTCCCGTTGTCGTGTTCTGACGTTGGCTTGCTTGCATGCTCATCGATGAGGTTATTGAGCAGGTCATCCCACATCTTGTTAACCTTCCGAGCTTTTACACAAACTATCCTCTTGGTCATGTCTAGCTTCACCAACATGGGGAAGTAGTCCTCAAGGTTAAATCCACCGATAAGCAATGCATTGGCGTAGATGAGCTCCCGAAAGAGTTTGTTATGGCCTTGTTTCCTGAAAATCTTGCCATGGCACACAATGTCGCTGGTGAAGGCAATGAGCAGATCACTCAAGTCGACGGCGGTGCATCTGGAGACTGCATCGCCAATCTTGGTCATGACCAATTTCACCTATGACAATTACTTTTAGTATGGCTGATGTGGTTGATAATGTGAAGCCATGCCTGGTGCAATATATCAGCCAATCAAATCGATTATCTTAATGTAAGTTGCCTAGATTTTTTAGAGATTTCAGTAACTTCCTTACTATCATTTGGATTAATTTGCATCTAAGAACTATTGTTTTTTCTAAACATGGTGGCCCTTGTCCATAACATGACTATGAACATTGAGCAAGGCTTATTGGTCAGACTATTACATAAATCTGTTGAGCTCAAATGACTAGCATGCACAAAGAAACCAATGGACACCATGCTATGGAATCAACACAATTACCTAATAAAAAGGAAATGCAACAAAAACATTATTTTGAGTTGAGCAATAAAACCTTATTGTAGTACATAGAATCATGGAATCATATTACCTTGGTAGAAAATGAAACAAAAATAATAAGACCATAATACTTTGGGCGAAAAAAACAGCTAAAATTCAAGATCTACATACGCATTACACAGAGCTTGCACTATACTACTTGATATGTAAGAACAAGTACCCGCAAAAAAGGTTATGTAAGAACAAATGTAAAGTGTTGCAAGTTTCATTAATGCAATTGAAGATAAAATGATTATAGATAACTGAGATTACTAGTGCATCACATCACCTAGAATCCGACTCTCACTGCACCCCCCCACCCCCAAAAAATTAATGCTTCAAAAGCTCGGAAAATAATAATTAATCACAGGATGGAGCCCACCAGCACACCATGTAGAAAAACTCAAAATAATCTAATGGACAAGGAACCGGCTGAATGATGAACGTACAGGATGGAGCCCAATCACTAGTGCTCATTCACACGCGTGTGTGTTGGAGAGAGCGATTCAATGTATCTTGATGCTCTTCTTGATGCGTATTGCTCTGTTTAATTTTTAAAGTCAAAAAATTAAACGAAACAATACGCTTCAAGAAGAGCAACACAGACGCATGTGTTGTTCCGTCTGAGAGAAGTTGTGCGCGCTTTTCTCAATCTTAAAAAAAAACCTCTTCTTCGGCTAACATGGGTGGCAACATAGTCTTTGAATAGGACCTCCACCAGGACCTCCACCACCCTCAACACAGGCATAGTTTCAGTCGCACGTGACTTATTTTTGCCTTTAGGTCTTTTTTACCTTGCAAGACTTTTAGTATTGGCTGTGTCATGTTAATCATGTAGATGTTGGTGTCACTGATTATGCTATATATTCACTTTATGATACATTTTGAATTGATTTTGACTTAATAAATATATTTTTTATGGAAAACAAAAACTATGATTCAACTCCAAACGGGAGACAACTATAGCTACTTTCTTAATATATATATTTTTGGAAGGAGTCACTTTCTTAATTTAATCACACGGCAACCTTAAACACTATTTTTTTTGGAAAAAGAGGATTACCCCGGGCCTCTGCATCAATATGACGCATGCAGCCATATTATTAAGGATGTAGTCAAAAAGGTCTGTAATTCGGTACAAGCTCGCAATGAGATGAATTGCAAAAATGAACACTTAGTCGAACGAGGTTAGCCCGGTCTGCGGCCCTCCCACCCTCCTCCCTCAGACCCTGCCCCTGCCCCCCCGAGCGGGCGACAGGCCCTCTCCTCCTCGCCGCCCAGCCCCCTCCTCCCACCCCTCCTCCCGCCGCTGCCGCCGACTGGCATAGCCGGGCGTTGCCCGCGCAGCGCCATGGCGAGGCCGGCGGTGAGGGCCCCCTTCCACTTCCCCTCGCGGTTCCTCGGCTCGGGCGGCAGTTTCCGGCGATGGTGCACCTCGGCGGGCGGTGCTCTGATGTAGATCGGGCGCAGATGCGGCGGCGGCGGGGTCCTTTGGCGGCGGTGGCGGCTGACGGCGTGGGTCGGCCGGCGGAGCCCTGCAGGCCCAGATCTGGGCCCTTTTGGGTCCGATCTTGGTCAGGGGGGGCTGGTCTGGCCTCCGGCGGGTCTCCTCCGCCTAGGCTGTCGGGATGCGGTCGTTGGGATCGGCGGCTCCGCGCTGCGTCGGCTGCAACGCGGCGGCAGGAGCTTAATGGGCCCGTTCTGGGCCCGGCTGGGCAGGGGGTCCGGCGTGCTCCCACGCCTGCATCCGGTCTGCTACTGCTTGTGCCACTAGAGGTTGTCCCCTCCCACGTGGCTGTGGTGCTCCTGGTCCCTATCGGCGGTGGTCTCGTTTGGTTCGGCCGGCCTCGCAGTGTCTTCAATGGAGAGGCGATGGTGGTGTCCTCGTGATTGTGGTGGCGCAGGGTGGTAGGCGGTTGGCGTGGTGGAGCCGCCGGTTGGTCCTGGGTTGTGGGTTTGAGGGGTAGGGCGAAATCCCTCTCGGGTCCGCCCGGCACCGACGCGGTGACGCCTGCAGGCGCTATCAACCTTCTTGAAGGGCGTCGGGAGTACCTCTCCCCCGCTTCCCTCCGTGTACCGGGAGAAATCCCAGGATTCGTCCGGGCAGCAGCGTCGTCGTCGTCGCAGTCCTTCCTGAAGGTGTTGCTTGGTGCGCGGCGACTCGATGGCATTTGGAGCGTGGTGGATATCTCCGGTGGGCGCAACGGTTGCGGGATGCTTCAGCTTTTGTTCATCCGGTTGCTATATTAATATAGCGGGGCGCAAGCCTATTTCGGTAATTGCAAAAACGATAAAAGTGCCACAACCGGCAAAAATAAGTTCAGATGACTAAACACCTAGCCTATTATTGGATCGCCATTCAAACCGGTTGTACGTACCCTGTGCTACCTACTAACTCATCAATTTACTCAGACCAAGACAAGATCATTTCCATCAAGGAGAAATAAACGCGGCATGCATCAAGACGTACTCTTCTGAAAACAGGCAGACAAATAGCAAAGACAAGAGGTAGATACCTACTTGGGAGGAGCTAGCTAGATAACATCCAAAGTGAGGCCCTGAAGAAGATCCTGAATCCATCATCCGGTTTCTTTTGAATCGTGGGTTTCCATCACATAGCTGCCCCACCCTGAGTTTGTGGAGTGCCTGCAAATCTCTTGTGATCTAGTATGAAATTAAATTAGTAGCTAGGACAATAACGGGGGATCATACCATTCGTTCTGCCGAAAGGATGATATGGACATTCGTCAAGGCAATAATTAACTAAAACCGCGTTTACAAAAATGCCAGCGTGGTTGATTTGTTGTCCTCTACTAGATATGAATATGATGGACGAACCTATCTATGCATATGCGCATGATATGATAGGCGGCTAAAATGAGATAAATCATTCAAACACACCTGGTTCAGCCGAGTTACATACATTGAAAAGCAGCCGGCCGGCTTCAAAGATGATTATTTCATGGATGGTGACACATTTAGAGCCTCAACATAATGTGGCTAGTGAAGGTAACATGGAGTAGCAAAACATTTGTACACGCATTTGGGTGCTGCGCGTGTGAGTGCAGCACCACGCGGATCCATGCACACTGGCTTCTTTCTCCACCATGCCCTCTCCGGTACTACGGGTTTTCTCCCTTGCACCTTCTTCCACAACTTATTGTTGTGGTTAATATCAGTAAGGATCACAAAGGTCTAATGACACATTAGGCTCCACATTTCTAAAAAGAAAAAAACTGACTGTTACAGCATACACTGACATGGACGGCATGGAACAGGGGTCACTTTCCATCACATATGGTCTCCTAGCATGCATAAATGTAGACGGTAGAGAGTATACTACAAGTTGCAGGATCAGATCCAGTCCCTGCACTGTTACAGCATACACTGACATAGACGGCATGGAACAGGGGTCACTTCCATCCCATATGGTCTCCTAGCATGCATAAATGTAGACGGTAGAGAGTATACTACAAGTTGCTGGATCAGATCCAGTCCCTGCACTGCTACAGCATACACTGACATAGACGGCATGGAACAGGGGTCACTTCCATCCCATATGGTCTCCTAGCATGCATAAATGTAGACGGTAGAGAGTATACTACAAGTTGCTGGATCAGATCCAGTCCCTGCACTGCTACAGCATACACTGACATAGACGGCATGGAACAGGGGTCGCTTCCATCCCATATGGTCTCCTAGCATGCATACATGCAGACGGACAGACAGTAGAGAGGATACTATACAAGTTGCAGGATCAGATCCACTCCCCATGCCGTCTGTGTGTGTGTGAGCACGAGAGCAGTGGCGGAGCTACATCCACATCTTTGGGCGGACCAGCTAAAAAGTTAGTACAGTATACATCTAAAGTATTGTTCTTAGGGCCCAAATTAAGCACCAGTCTTCACCAAACTTTAGTTGAGCTGGACGGGTCATGGCCTGGTTTTAACCAGCCGTAGCTCCGTCACTGCACGAGAGATACATTATGTGAACTTTTCTTGGTGCATTGCCCATCGTACAGTAGTTTTACGTTGATGGATTTGGTGTTATGTAGCTGTATATTGGAAGAATAAGGATAAGTGCCAGCTGTATATTGGCGGAAAATCGTCTCAATGATACATTAGTGACCTTTTCATGAAATGTTTGTTGACTTCTTTAGTCTTTGTCCATTAGTGACCTTGCAAAGGGAGAGTTGGTAATCGCTTGCTTCATTTCGGCACGTGATGCGTAAGCTACTCTTTTTTTTTTTGAGGAAATGCGTAAGCTACTCAGATGTCCTCTCGGCCATTGTGAGCTCTCAATATATATTGGCGGCACTGTGCCAAACTGAATGTAAAAGCCCATCACCTTCGGGCTTCACTAAGTTCATGTTTTAGCATGGATTCCAGTCCCACCAATATGACTATGTAATTCCTATTTGAAGCTCAAGATCGTCAAAAGGGCATGGTTTCACTGAAGCATGTTTTTTGTTTCATGAATCGGGACTAAAGATGTTCCTATATAAACACTTCGTCCAGCCCGCGATCGAGCTCATTCTTCATTTTGCCCAAAATTTATCAAGATTTCAAGGCCCCCATCCATCCAAGTGATCACAAAGGTTAGCAACTTTGTCCTTTTATCTCTCATTGCTAGATTAGCTCTTTCAATGCTCTATAAGTATAGTGATTTGTGAGTTTTAGTTTAGGAGTAATTATATGTGGTAATTTATTTGATTTATATGCAATTTAAGCTCAAATTAACTTTTAGTTTGCATATACAGGTCTGGTTTACTTAGTGCCTTCCCGTCCCCGTCCTAACCACCGTCGATCGCCCGCACCATCCCGTCACTGGCACCACCTTGGTGAGCCTCTTGTTCTTATCTTTTTTATATAAAAAAATCATGTTGTGTGATTTAGATATACAATTACTTGTATAATTTTCTTACCCATACGTTGTTTGTTATACATAGTGGCATGGTTTTGATATCCATCTCCGTCGGCCCTCGTCCGGTTTATGATCCGGATATGGTATATTCTCTTTTATAACTATTTGTTGCATTTCGTGTTTATGACAAATTATGCCCATCAAGTTGACATATATATATTTATCTAAGAGGTATGTGAACTGAAAATTTCAACAGACCCTCTTGTCGAGAGGTTAAATTTAGTTGAAAAAGAAAACGAGTATTTGAAAGAAAAATTGAAAATAATTGAAGAAGATCCCAAAGGAGAATACCATTACAAGTTGTAATGCCTACATGTAATGATCTGCAAATTATAGGAGAAATTATATATATATATATATATATATATATATATATATATATATATATATATATATATATATATATATATATATATATATATTCTAGGTAGTTACTCCCACTTTTGTTTCATACGTTCTAGGTAGTATCTATCATATCGGAGAGTATGTACGCGTAGTATGTAGTATGTAAGAATGTTTAGGTAGTATATATACTATTTTTATGTAGTATGTAATATATTTTGAGCATACTCCTTTTACGCATAAATATGTACGCATTTCACAAATATTATAAAACATGGGCTCACATGCAATTTTTTCACATAATTCGCTTTGGAGTATCTTAGATATAGTATATGAGCATACTAAAAGTAATAAAGTAGAGTATATACTACCACATGATAGTATATGAGAAACGCATGAAGCTACACCCGGTAGTAGGATGCATTTTCCCTATATATATGTTCATATACTATATCTATACGTGAAATAGAGTATGCACAAAATATGATACATACTACCAAAAAAGTAGTATATATACCACCTAAACATTCTTATATACTACATACTACGCGTACATACTCTCCGATATGATAGATACTACCTAAAACGTATGAAACATAAGGGCTCGTTTGGTTGTCAGGTATCCCTCCGGGATCCCCGTTGAAAACCAGGGCGCGCAACCCATGGGGCAATTCAGCCCGGGAAAGCCCACGGCGCATTTGGTCGCTCCCCACCACGGGCTTTCCTCCCGATCCCGCCATTTCCGCTGGAGAAACAATCCACGCCTCTAGGGTCGGGAGAAACCCACGAGGCGACGGCGCTAGCGGCAGAGAGCAGCGCCTCCACCTTCCTCCGGCGACGGTCCAAAGCGATGGTCAGAGCGGCGACGACGACGGCCCAGCGGTCGTCCTTCTCCGTCCCCAAGACCCCGCTTCAAAGCTCTCCCATGGACAGTGAGGACCCGGCGGTCGCCATCCTTCTTCGAGCCAGGTTGGTTCTCTCCTCCACCCCACCACAAGTCCACCACCACAACCTCATCTTGTTTCTCCAGATCATGCACAATGAATTGTGGCTGCAGATCTAATGTGAGCACCAGTTCCTCTTCTTTCACCCGCAGATGAGTAATGGCTGCAGATCTAACTCAATAGCTAGTGCACTGATGAATGAGCTCTTTTTATTTGGGGTTAATAAAGCTGTGATCTCTAATTTATGCCTTGATACGACTAAGTTTAGATCAAAATCACTACTACTAAGTTCAGATCTGAAGCACTACATTAGTAGTATATCCAGTGGTTCAAATGTATGGAGCCAACCTATATAATAAAAATCTCAATTCTGGATTAGAGTGTGCAGTTTGATGGTATTCTTCACATATCTTACTAAGGTTGCTACCCTTTTTTATGCTATGGGATGTATCTATGGATGTTGCCTGTACTTGCTTTGAAGTATGACAAATCTCAGTTCTTTGGATGTTGCTCATACCTACTCCTTTATGGAGGTGTAGTGGCGGCTTTATTTAAAAGGTTAACACAACACAACATTTAATTTCACTCTAAATGAGCAGTTAATATGGTTAGAAGCTTTTATGTTCACTTTTTACCTTGCTGCAATTTTTGTTATCTGTTATTTAGGTCGTTGTTGATGAAAACTGAAAAGTATAGTAACTTAGTGATGATAAAAAGGACAGTAGCTTGTCGGATAACTAAGAAAGCTACTTTTTGTTTGATCGAGATAGTTATTTCAGATAATATATGCTAGTTTGATTGTTTGGTCGAAATAATTATTTGAGATAATCTTTGGTGCAATCAAACAACCCGTTAGCTGGCTGATCCAGTCTTCTATTTTGATCTCTTTGATTTTGTTCAGTTCACCAAAGGTGATTGGTTGCTAGTCCAGTGAAGGAGTCCAGATAAGCAGCAGTGTATGTCTTCTCATCTTTAATTATGCCGCATTAGACATTGATAATCAACTGAAGAAGTTCACTCTGCTTCTTGTGTATTAATATGTGTACTAGCATTCTCAGGTTTGTACCGATTAAGTCGCTCTTGTTTAGTTAGTCTTGTTAGTGGAGCTCAACCAAACATCCTTTTGCAACGGGCTTAAAGACTTGATCCTTACTCAGATTTTGGACTTGATCCTTACTGAGATTTTAGACTTGATTATTAAGCTAATATATTTTGCTTTAATAAATACATGATCCAAAGGAGAAAGGACAGTGCAGCTTGGACTCGAGATTGAGACAAACAAAGTTACTACTCCATGCATGATAGGTGAGGTATGTTTCTTGAAAAATGCTGAAAATACCTATATAAAATATCTGGAGGCGTCGGCCACGGTGAGGTGCTATTAAGGACCTCTTCCAACTTATGCAAAAGTTTTCTACAGAACTTCTTCCAAAATAATAATACTTCTCATGTTAATCTTATAATATTTTGGTGATGTGTATATATGCTCCTCGTGATCATTGTCACGTAGTAGCAGTAGTAATAATAAAACTTGATCATGTTAATCTTACAATATGTTTGTTCTGCTCTGGTGACAAAATGCCTCCCTCTCTTTTCCTTCTTTGACTGCTTCAGTTTATCCCAGATTGCATCATTCTCTTGAACTGAACGTGTTGCTTGAGTGCTTGACTAATTTGGAACTGATCAGTTTTCTTATAGCCGGCTGTTGAAGAGTTCAGACAACCGAGAAGTACAATATCATACCTGCTTCCTGTTAATTCCTTTATTCAAGGCATGCTGATGCAGGTTCTGTTACTTAGATTAGGATCAGTCAAACTGGATTAGCGATGTCCATAACCAATTGCATCTTTCCATGCTCGATTTACCTTATGCAGCTAGTATGTGTGCCTTTTTTTAATCCACTAGAGAGGTTTCTGATTTGTTTAACCACTTGGACAGAAAAATCCATGCTTATATTTGATAATGTAATATCGTACACTGATTATTGTTGTTAAGAAGTGAAAAAAAAACATACTTAAAATTTACTAGTTTTTCTCTGCAGATTTTCTTGCCGGAAGTTGATGATGGAAGTTATTCCGAGTTCAATATGGACAGTTCACAAAACTGCAATTTTCACTGTTGATGATGTATAATTTGGACTTGTAACCATAAGTACCATTTTCACTATTGATGATGCATAATTTGTTTGACTTGACATGTAATTAAGACTGGTATGCACGTGTGGATGTGAGTTGAATATATTATAATTATTGTGTATTTTGATTTTCCTGAATTTCCCTGCGAAATTATATTCCAGTTTTTATTCTCATTTGTTTTCAACCTCTGTGAAACGGGACAGTATATACTCTGGAATTGCTATGACGTTATTGTGGAGAATACTGTATTCATTTGTGGTCAGTTTTAATTGAAATGGGTGAATCACGATTTTTGCATGCCCCCTCCCTTTCCCCTTGGTGTCCAAACAGCAAAGGGGTATTTCCCGTGATGGTCCTGGGATCCCAGGTGAGCAGGCAAATCCCCCCTTGGTGGTTTATTGCCCAGGGTTTATCATCCCCAACAACCAAATTAGCCCTAAGTGGGAGTAACTACACCCGGTAGTAGGGAAAATTTGTCATATATATATATATGTATGTATGTATGTATGTATGTATGTATGTATGTATGTATATATATATATGTATGTATGTATGTGAACGGTCGTGCGAGACATTCGATGATATATATATGATCAGTTCTACGTTAAATTATATTTATATATATGCATAACGTGTATAATATGTATTAGCGTAAAATATGTTTGAAATGAAAAGGAATCAGATGAAAAACACAAAATTAAAAAGAAAAATAAAGCATAAACCCATAAATCCCTAGACTTTTTAGTTCCGGTTGGTGTAACCAACCGGGACTAAGGCTGTGTTCGGATTGGAGGACAGCGAAACAAAGGAATGAGAATAAGTACAGGGAAGTGAAGTTGGGTGAAGAGTGCAAACCATAGGTCTCCAACAGGGTGTTTCCTTTGGTCTGAGTAGGACAGCAAAACGAAGGAATGAGAATAAATACAGGAAGTGAAGTTGGGTGAACAGTGCAAACCATAGGTATTCAACAGGGTGTTTCCTTTGGTCTGATTAGATGTTATTTTTCCAGTAAAAATTACTGGTCAACGGAGCTTTCCCATGGTATGGGCCGAGCTGATTCCTGCAAAGCGGACAGCCTTACATTAAAATATTCCTATGAAAATTGGGCCTGCAGAATTCCTGTGAGATTCCCGTGCGCCGAACGCAGCCTAAAGGCCCCCAGTCCTCCGGCGCGGGCTCGTGCCACGTGGTAGGCCTTTGGTCCCGGTTCGTGACGAACCGGCACTAGGGGGATGGGGAGTTGTCCCTACCCTTTATTACCGGTTGCAGAACCGGCACTAAGGGTCCTTACGAACCGGGACAATAGCCCGATTATGCACATGTTAACATCCAAAGTAAGGCCCTGAAGAAGATCCTGAATCAAAAATCCAAAGAGATACGGTCTCGGTTGTATTGTGGGTTTCCATCAGATAGCCGCCCCGCCCTGACTTTGTGGAGTGCAAGCAAATTAAGGTTGATCTTGTGATCTTGTATGAAATCAAATTAGAAGCAAGGAAGATAACGAGGCAGCACACCATTCGCTCCGCCGAAAGGATGATACTGACATTCGTCAAGGCAATAATGAACTTACGTAATCGGGTTTACAAAAATGCCCGCTGTGTTGATTTGTTGTTGTACTACTAGATAGATATAGTTGATGGATCCATCCGTGTATATGCGCATGATATGACAGGCGGGTAATATGAGATCAATCATTCAAACACGCGCCCTGCTTGGCCGAGTCACGTTCGTTGAAAAGCAGCCGGCCGGCCTCAAAGACAGATTATTTTTATGGATGACGACACATTAAGAACCTCAACATAGTATGGCTAATGAAGGCAACATGGAGTAGCAAGCCACTTGTACCCGCACTTGGGTGCTGCGCGCGTGAGTGCAGCACCACGCGGATCCATGAACACTGGCTTCTTTCTCCAACTCACCTCTACGGTTTCCTGGCACTTTCTTGAACGACTACTTGTTATGATGAATACATTAACAAGAATTTGTAAAAAGGAAAATTGACTGTGTGTCGGCGGAATGACTCCCGGCAGACAACGAAACCCGGATTCCTTTTCAAAACATCAGGCCAAGCTAGGCCCCTCAATCCGGCTGATCTACGAGCCGGCTCCCCAGCGTGAGCCGGCCAGGTACGGCCACCCGGCCCAGCCGGCTAGCGCATGCCGGCTGGCCACAAGAAGACAGCCTCGACGACAAGCAAGCGTGGCAACAACGCTCGTCCCTTTACGCCGGCCAGACGGGCGTGGCTACAATACGCCCTGCGACTCGGGGGGCGATTCGGTCTGGCGACTCGGGGGGCGATTCCGCGGGCGACGCCGCTCGCTGCCCCACGGCGGAGGCGGACGGCTGGATGGCGGTGCGGCCTGCAGAGGGGGGCACGTGGTGGAGCGCGCCGTCCGAGGGGCGGCCCCTCGCCCCGTCCTTCTCCGGCAGCAGGTTCTGGGCGCTGGAGGGGGTGACTCCGACGCCGACGACGATGAGGTTAGTAGCCAGGTAAGTGATGGTGGTGGTGGTTCGCCGAGGCCCTGTGTGGGGTGCTCGGTGGGTGACTTTGTCGCCCGTGCGGAGGAGCTTGGGGGCTCCTTCGTGGCCGGTCGCCGGCGTGCCTTTGCTCCTGATGGGCATGGCGGGCGTCGCCTGGCGCCGCGGATCTGGCGTCCGCCGAAGGGGGTGGATGCAGGTCCTGAGGGCCGCTCGTGCGCCCTGCCGGAGGTGGGTTGCCGCGATATGGTGTTGGCGGGGCCTCCTCCGGTCCCGGCGAGCTCGCCGGAGCTGACAGGGGCCGGCAGCGGCGACGGTGGGGCCGCCCGTGACGGGGAATCGCGGGTCCTGGCTAGGGTTTCCGGGGAGCCGACTGACGGGCTCGTTTCTCCGCTGGGCCAGGAGGATTGGCCCGGCCTAACAGGATGTGGGCTGGGGGGCCCATCGGCAGTCCAGCCCGTCTTTTTGCCAGTGGGGGTGCAGGGACGCCCCTCATTGCTTGGGCCGGACCAGCCTGGCCCGGTGGCCTGCTGTGAGCCTGCACTTCAGTCCGAGGCCCAGCTCGGAGGAGGCCGCGCGACCGCCCGCTCCTATTAATAGGTGGCTGTGGGTGCCAAAGGGAACCCTAGATCTGTCGCTAGGGTTTCCCGCATCCCATTCTCAGGTGCGGCGCGTCGGGCACATTGCCCATCGTCTTCACTGTTCTGGCCCTCCCCCACCTCTCTCCTGCTCGTTCGCCATTGCTGTGAGGATGGGTTCCCGCCGCGGCGACAAGCCTCCCATGTCGCCTCCAATCCCGGCGGTGGATCGACAGCGCGAGCAAGATCTGCGGGCGAAGGCGCTCTCCAAGGCGTCGGCGAAGCCCGCGGAGGACGGGGGATGGGGGCCGCCGCCTCCATGGTGGCTTGCGGAGCAAGAGCGGAAGCAGCAGGAGGAGCGCGAGCGCAAAAAGAAGAAGACGGAGGAATATTGGCGCCGCGAGCTGGAGCAGAAGAAAGAGCTCAAGAGGAAGGAATCACAGCTCCCTCTAGGCGGTGAGCGGAGCGGGGATCCGTTGGCCAAGAAGCAGAAGCAAAAGGGGGGCGGCACGGCGCCGCTGCCGCTGGCGGCCGGGCCGTCGGCTTCGAAGGGTTCGGCTAACACTCCGATCCCAGTGGAGGAGGCCGACGGGCCGGAGTGCTTCAAGTGCGGCAGGGTGGGGCACTACCAAAATATGTGCCTCTACAAGCCCCTCTGCGTCGTCTGCCACGAGGAAGGGCACGCGTCGGCGTACTGCCCCACGCGGGGGCGGCCTCTGTTGCTGCAGATCATGGGCAACGCCATCCCTAGCGAGGGATTCTTCTGCCTTCCTTACATGGAGACGGAGGGCGAGGAGGTCCGTGCCCTGATGGTGGCGGACGCGGCGATCATCTCGGCGGCGCCCGGCAAGCTGTCGATCCCCATCTTGGAGGCGGAGCTCCCTCACCTCTTCGAAGGGGAGTGGGATTGGCAGGTGACGGCCATCGGCGTCGACCAGTTCTCGGCCGTCTTCCCCAACAAGGCCATGCTGCGGATGGCGACCCGCAGCGGCAAGCTCTACCTCTCCCTCAACGACATCATGGCGGACATTAAGGAATCGCGCTCGGAGGAGCCCAAGTCCGAGATCATGCCGGACGTGTGGGTCAAGTTGTGGGGTGTGCCGCCCAAGCACCGCCGCGCGGACCGCCTCATGGCAGGGACAGTGATGATTGGGCGTCCAATGGAGGCGGATCAGGCATCGCTGTCGGGGCTCGGCCCAGTGCGGATGCGCTTCACGTGTCGATCCCCGGCCAAGCTCAAGGGTTACGTCCAAGTTTGGTTCAACAGTGAGGGCTTTACCATTCGTTTGGAGGCCGAGGCGGGTGACCTGCACGGTGCGGCTCCCCCTCCCCCTCCACAAGCCAGCGTGGACAAGGGGCCGGATGACACAGACAAGGACCACGACACGAGCATGGGGGATGACTCCATCGACACCGCGACTTGGGACAAGCTTGGTCTCAAGGACAAGGACGCACAGGTCGTGCCCCTGGCGGCGGGCGCTGCGAAAGACCGGGAGGAGCGTCAAGTGGTGGTGGGCAGCAACGAGATGGGTTTCAACCAGTACGGCTCCAACATGACGCTGGGCCTCGACATCGACAAGGGGGTCTCGGCGTCCTGCGACTCGGAGGGTCGCTCGATGCTCGTCTCCCCGGTGGCTGCGGTGGTGGGTGAGCCTTGGGCTGTCATGGTGCACTCACCCAAGGCGGCGACCGGCCTAGGCGGCGGTGGGACGAGGCTCCACAAGAAGCCGACGGGCCGCAAGACTCCCACGATAGCACCGGCGAGTCCTTCCTCGGTCCGGGCGGGCACGACTGCCCCGCAGCGGCCGGTGGTGATGGCTCTGGCCTCCCCTGGGGGTCCGGCGGGTGGCACCTCGTCGGTCATCTCCCCTCCTGCCTCTGATGCGCTTCGCGCGGAGGTGTCCAAGGTGGCGCCCATATCCACAGCCAAGCGTTCCAAGGCGGTGGTGGCGTCCCGGGCGACGCAGGAGCGGGCGAGCTCTCGTCCGAAGGGCGCCAAGGGAAACCTTCCTGCCCTCCAACGCGCCCAACTCCTGCAGGCTCAGAAGAACCTGGAAACCGAAGGTAACCCCATGCCCCGCTTTACGATCTTTGATGAATATTCTGATGAGTGCTTGGGGGGTATCTTAGCGGATAGTGGAGTAGTGATGTCTGACGAGGGGGAAGCGCGCGAAGTGCTTTCTCTTATTCGTGCTAAGGAAATCGCGCAGGCCGCACTTGCTCAGGCAACGTTGGCCCGTGTTGTGCCAGCAGCAGAAGAAGCAGGGGCTTCTCTGGTGTCTGTTGTGTGGCCCGATCAGGAGGACATAGCAGCAGGGGTTGCGCCGTCCCCCTCCAACCGTCGTCCTGCCAAGACACGGCACGTGGCCAAAGCGGTTACCGCTCGCGGTATTCGCCTCCGCAATCGCATTATCTAATGCATTTCATATTCTGGAACATCCGAGGCTTCGGCCACGCTGGGAGGCGGATTTCATTCGAAACGAGGGGATCGACGTAGTTGGCTTGCAGGAAACTATATCAAGGCCGATTTCAATCATCGGGACCTGCTAGCTGTCGACCCGCTGAGCGTTTTGTTTGGCATTGGGTGCCGGCGGTCAGGCACTCAGGGGGCATGTTGCTAGGCATCAACATAGTTTGCTTCGAGGTGGTGGCGTGGGATGCCGGTCGTTTCTTCCTGTCGGCCCACGTGCACCACCGCGCAACTCTCCAAGAGTGGGACATGATTGTAGTTTACGGCCTGGCCGACCACTCGCTCTCGCTTGAGTTCTTGGGAGAACTCCAGGCGAAGGTTGCGTCTTTGGGCATGCGTAATTTTCCTCTGCTAGTGGGAGGGGATTTCAACTTAATCCGTCCGGGAGAGGATAAAAACAACGTTATTATTAACTGGACAAGGGTGTCCATGTTTAATAATACAATCGCATCCATGGCCCTTAGGGAAGTGGATCGCGTGGGGGCACTCTACACCTGGACCAACAAACAGCTAACGCCGGTGCGGTCGGTCTTGGACAGGGTTTTCATGTCTACGGAGTGGGAGGTGTTGTTTCCCATGTGCTCTTTGCACGCCGAAACAAGGATAGGGTCGGACCACGCCCCCCTCATCCTCTCCTCGGGGGAGGAAAGGTTAAAACGCAGCCCTCGCTTTTTCTTCGAAACCGTGTGGTTAGAGTCTCCGGACTTTGAGCAAATCTTCCTTTCGAAATGGGAGAATTGCGTCGCCTGGGTCGGGCGCGCGCGCGGGCTGATGAAGTTCTAGATTGCCGCAGGGGCGGGTTTGCGTGCGGCCCTCAAAGGGTGGGGGCTAACCAAGGGCGCGAGGATAAGTTGCTCCGATCGCGTTTGACTGCGGATCTCGCACAGATGGATGCTGCGGCAGATGTGCAGGCCTTCTCGGAGCAACACTGGGCTCAGCGTTACGCGCTTGAAGCCCAAGTCGAGTCCCTTCTTAGAGCTGAGGAGGAGTACTGGCGTAGACGCGGTGGTAACAAGTGGACGCTCAAGGGAGACGCGAACACTCAGTATTTTCACGCTTACGCTAATGGCCGACGCCGCAAATGCGCCATTCTGAGATTGCAATCTGAGCAGGGGCTCCTTTTGCGGCAACAGGATATCGTCTGCCACACTTACGATTTCTACATCCAACTTATGGGTTCCAGGGAGGAATCCCGTGCCCGGCTTAGGGCGGATGTGTGGGACCCTGCGTTGCGGGTCACGGACGAGGAAAACGAGGGCCTGGGGTTGGCCTTCCTCCCGGAGGAAATTGACAAGGCGACACTTGGGATGAAATCGGACACCACACCCGGGCCGGATGGGTGGCCGGTGGCGATGTTTAAACGGTTTTGGCAAGTGCTTAGAGGGCCTATTTTCGACGTTTGCAATGGTTTTATGCGAGGTACGGTAGATATCTCTCGCCTAAACTTTGGGGTTCTCTCTCTGATTCCCAAAGTTCCGGGCGCGGATCATATTAGGCTCTTTAGTCCCATTGTGTTGATTAATGTTCCGTTTAAAATTTGTGCTAAGGCTTGTTCGACTCGCTTGTCTCTGATAGCTCACCGTATTATTAGTAGGATCCAATCGGCTTTTATTCGTGGTCGCAACATCTTGGAGGGGCCGTTGGCCCTCCAAGAGATTGTGCACTCCCTAAAACGCGCTCGCCATCCTGCGATTCTCCTGAAACTTGATTTTGAGAAGGCGTACGATCGCGTGAACTGGGAGTTTCTCCGACAGGTCCTCCTGGACCGAGGGTTCTCGTTGGTTTGGGTTCATCGCGTGATGCAGTTGGTCTCGGGGGGCCAAACGGTGATTGCGGTGAACAGAGAAGTAGGGAACTTCTTCCGCAACAAGTGTGGGCTGCGTCAAGGGGACCCAGCCTCCCCGTTGCTGTTTAACTTTGTGGCGGACGCCTTGGGCGCCATGCTAGACAGAGCTTGTTTGGCCGGCCACATCAGGGGAGTGGTGGACAATCTGATTCCGGGGGGTGTGTCACACCTGCAATACGCGGATGACACACTCCTCCTTTTCGAGGTCGGCACACACAGTATCGCAACGGTCAAGGCCATTCTGCTGTGCTTTGAACTCATGTCGGGGCTTAAAATCAACTTCCACAAATGTGAAGTGGTGTCCATAGGGATGGACGCGGCCGAAAGTCAGCGGGTAGCCAACTTGCTTAACTGCAAACTTGGCCAGTTTCCGTCCACTTACCTCGGTCTCCCGTTCGCGGCGAAGAAGTGTTCGATCGCCGATTGGGAACCTCTCACCTCCAAGGTTGCGGACAGGGTTTCTCCGTGGAAAGGTAGATTTATGTCTTCAGGGGCTAGACTAATCTTAACTAACTCCAGCCTCTCATCCCTACCTATGTTCGCCATGGGTTTGTTCTTGCTGGCGGATGGGGTGCACACTAAGTTGGATACCCCGCGGTCCCGTTTCTTTTGGGAAGGAGCGGGACCTAAACGCAAATACCATATGGTTAAATGGCAGGCCGTTTACAGACCTAAAGCCCAGGGGGGCCTTGGGATCATCAACTCCAAGCTGATGAACATTGCACTCATGTGCAAATGGATCTAGAAGATGTCTCTCGGTGAGACTGGCCTCTGGATCGACCTCCTCCGTGCGAAATACTTCCCGAATGGGAATTTCTTCGAGGCGGCCTCTCATGGGTCCCCCTTCTGGAACTCCATACAAGCCCTCAAACCCTTCTTCGCCAGGGGCGCGAAGTTTGGGGTTAACAATGGGCGGTCCACGCGCTTTTGGCACGACCTTTGGATTGGCCAACAGCCTCTATGGTCGGAGTTCCGCCAACTCTACTTCATAGCAGTCGAGCCCAACCAATTGGTTGCTTCGGCTCTTAGCTTGTTCCCACCCTACATCAACTTCAGAAGAGAACTATCGGGGACGGAGTTGGAGGATTGGGATCGCCTTCGGGCTTTGATTGCGGATGTCCGCTTGTCGGACTCCGCGGACTCGGTCTCTTGGAGACTTTCGGGCTCTGGCAAATTCTCTGTCAATTCCCTATACAGAGAGCTTACCCGCGGCCAGGTCCCTTCGGCTTCCACGGGGCTTTGGAAGGCTAAAATTCCTCTCAAGATCAAGGTATTCCTCTGGCAACTCTGCCAAGATCGCCTTCCTACCTCTATCAACCTTGCTAAGCGCAACGGCCCCGCCTCCGGCCCTTGTGCTTTGTGTGGGGCTCCGGAAGATGCTGACCACGCTTTCTTCAGGTGCTCTTTGGCGCGCTTTGCCTGGAGCGCGGTCCGTGAGGCCGCGGGGGTGGATTGGGATCCACGCTCCCGATCCGCGCTAGTGTCTTCCTTGTCATTGGTTCAAGGCCTGGCTCGTCGGGTCATGTGGACATGTGCGGCGGCCATGTTATGGGCTATTTGGCATATTCGTAACAAGTTTACTATTGAGGGCGTGTTTCCCTCGCATCCCGCTGACGTAATCTTCAAATGCTTCGTGTTCTTGCAGCAATGGGCACCGCTGGGAAGACAGCAGGACTCTGATCTTCATCGCCAAGCTCTTTGTCGTCTTCGCTCTGTCTACTCCGAGTCCCGAGCTCCGTCGTCCGCGCCGTCTGCTGCCGCATAGGAATGGGCAGCCCCTTTTGGTCATAGTTTCAGCCGAGCCTGCGTGCTCGTTTTGCTAGGCCGATCGCGCCTTGTAACGCACTTTACTCCTACTCTGGTTGTTGTTTCCTAGACCTTGCTCGTCTTATGTCTCGTGCCGTGTGTTGGTAATGTGATTGTGATACGCTGCCTATGTTGTGGGCTTTATTAATTTAAAGCCGGACGTTCCTGACGTCTATGTTCTAAAAGAAAAACAATACGCCCTGCGACCCTGCCCAGCCTTTGGAGTTTTGTACCTACAAAGGTGCCAAGCGAGTGGGAAGAGCTCGCCAGAATGGTGGAAAGTAGGGATAAGCGTCATCTGTGTAGACGAAAATATTGTCTCAATGATACCTTTTGACGAAATGTTTGCTGACTAATTTGAGGATCCTTTGTCCATAAGTGACCCTGCAAAGGAAGATTTGCTAATCGCTAAGCTTCATTTGGACATGCAATGCCCAAGCGAATCAGCCGTCCTCTTGGCAGTTGTGGGTTCTCAATATATGTTGGCGATTGGCCAAGTCCATGTTTAGCACTGGGGACCTCCTATGACTATGAGAGCGCCCATCTGGTGCAGGGCAGATCTTATTTGCTGCTCGCGGGCGGCAAACAGCAGTGGCTTCGCTCGCGGCGCCTGTTGGTGGGCCGGTACAGTTCGCGGCAGCGCGTGCTGTGCGTTTTCGCTGCTTCTTTTTTTGTTTGATTCTTCGGTTGCTGTTTTGTTTTTTTTTTTTTTTGTTTTTTTTTCTTTCTGGTTCTTTCATGCTTTTCTGGTCTTATATTTGTTTATTTTATTTCTTTCTATTTCCTGTTTTACTTTCCTTTTTCTTCATCAATACATAAATATAATGCTTTATCATGCATTTTTTTCATTAATACTATGAATAAACTGTGTTTCTTCAAAAATTCATTTTAATCTTTTTGTGTATTATACAAGAGTTCATTGTGTATAAAAAATGTCCATTGTGTATTTAAGAAAATGTTCACTGTAATATAAATGTTCAAAGTGTTTGAAAAAAGTTTCATTATGTACTTAAAAATGTTCACGTTATTTCCTAAAATGTGTTCATTGTGTATTGAAAATTACCCAGCATATATCACAAAAATGTTCTTTTTCACATGAATTCACATGGTGATATCATCAACAACAATGTAGATTTCTGCCAAAACTTCATCGTGTTTCCTTAGGGTCCATATTCCAAATGACAATTCTTTCTATTTAAATGATATACCAATGGGAACATTGCAGTTCGGGTAGCCTGGTTGAGGGAGCAAATAACGACCGATGGTGATAAGTAGAAGAGTGAAATACGAAGATTAGTGTGAAATTATAGGGATGTGTTTACCAACAATAATATATTTGAACATAGATCGCCGACAAAAGTCTAATATGTTTCCTTGAGGTGCACATTTTGTTTGCTATATTTCCATAAAATTTAATTATTGCATCAATGGTAATGTGAAGACAAAAATAAATAAAATAACATTGGGCCACAAGGGTGGATACTGATGGTTAAAATAAAAATATACTAAACAAAGGTGTGAGTGAATGATAGAAGAATATTTTTAGTAAGGAATGACAAAATCATGTCGAGTATATAGTGAATATTTTTACTTTTCTCAAAATTTTAAGTTAAATGCACAGGAAATAAGCATCATCAAAAGTAACATGGTCGAAAGAGGGCCAGTGAGAGAAGACAAGATATGACAGCATATACATGTCAATAAAACCACAAGCACAATATGGCCAATGACATGATAGGTGATGAAGCAGATGACAAGATACGAGTACAAATATAATGTTTATATTTCATCAGTGAAATTTCATAAATATATAGTAGGTGCAAAGATAAATGTTGAGGGATGAGAAAAGAGTCACTGTGGGCATAAAATCGGATATCCGAAGCCCGAATCCGAACCCATAAAACCTGAGCACTAGATGGGGTAGCGGTTTTGAAAACCAAAAAATATGTAGGTAATTCCGATCAGAAGCCCAGGTACCCGAATAACCCGAACAACCCGAACTGAATTGATAGTCCCGTAAAATTACCAATGAAGGTGCAGAAAGAAACGAGGTGCAGCCCAAAATCCCATCAGCCCACGAAAACTTAGGTCACCACTCGCCCCAACTTCCGAATCCCACATCGCCAGTTACCAAAGGCCCGACCCCCGTTCTTATCCACCGCTATGGCTCTACGTCGCCGGTCACAGGCCCCGTAGGAGCTTCCCCCGTGGCTCGCACCAATAGAACCACTGCTGCCCTCCTACGCCTCCTCTTTGCGCTATCTTTGACCAGCCGCATGGCGCATGTCGCCTCCACGTGCGTGTGGAAACAGCCGTTGCACGCAGCACCATGCGCACGCCGGTTGGACTCTAGCTATTATCCTTTGCGAGTTGCGGCGAGCAAGCTCCGCCTCCTCTGCAGGTGCGGCCCACCTTGCCCAACGACCTCCTTCTCGGCTATAATCTCGGTTTTAAGTCTTCCAAGTTTTTTCATGGCTATAATTTTATATATAAACATTAACAAATAAATGAAAGAAGATGTGTAGAAAGAATCACAAAAATGTTCAATATGTATTTAAAAATTGTTCCGCATATATAAAAAAATGTTCAATATGTATTTAAAAATTATTCAGTGTATATTATAAAATTGTTCAATGTGTCTTTCAAAATTGTCCATAATATATTACAGAAATGTTCAATGGTCGAAAGGTCAATTTTTATTGGATCTGCTACTGTATTTATATCTTAGATGTTTGTGGGGCCTATTGTTCACTAACACTCATCAGGTGGAGTGGTACGAGGCTGGTTGTAATGGTAGTATCATAGCTAGTATCATGCATGCCAACTAGGCAATTTTGATGAGGTGTCATAGAATTAAATGAAGAAAAAGAGAGTTGAGTATCATATCATGATACCGTATTATAATAAAGGCTATGTTACTACTCTCTCCGTTCCTAAATATTTGTCTTTCTAGATATTTTAACAAGTAACTATATATGGATGTATATAGACATATTTTAGAGTGTAGATTCACTCATTTTGCTCCGTATGTAGTCACTTATAAAAATCTCTAGAAAGACAAATATTTAGGAACGGAGGGAGTATGTGTCATGCATGGCAATAAATAAAGTACTACATGATACTATTATATGATACTAAGCATTAGGGAGGTAGTATAATACACTAGTATCATATGCATGATGTTAGTATATGATACTTCCCATTACAACCAGCCTGAAAGCGTAAAAAAAAAAAGCTCAAGTGGTATGAAATATTTATTCTCTATCATGGGGTTGCGAGTTTCAGTCAAGCATATTTCTTTAGTATTTTAGTAGCGGCTCGCTATTACGCCACCGTCTAGGCCAGCCCATTCAGGTTGCTCACTGTGTGAAAGCTTGTATGTTTGAGCGTCAGCTAGAGGGAGCAACTAATCGAGGGGTGCCCCAAGGGCCACTTCCACGTGTCGCATGCGGGGTGCTACCTTGGTTTTTTCTTAAAAAAAATTCTATACGTGTTTTCGGGTTTTTATGGGGTTTTGCGAGTTTTTTCAGGTCTTCAGTTTTTGGCCGGGTTTTTTTCTAGAATTTGGATAAACAATTTGTTGCGCAAAAAAGACGCGTTATTTTTTCCTTCCACGTGTGTCACATGTTTACTTCTCGTGGAGGCACAAGTTCGCTTCCGATGCACAACTGTGCCTCTCGAAAAGGAAAAAAAAATACGTGTATTTTCTGCTTCCACGGGAAGCACGAATTTTCTTACGTGAGAAGTACATTTGTGTCTCTCAAAAAAGAAAAAAAATTGGGTTTTGTTTTGCTTCGAGGGAGGCACAAATTCCTTTCTTGTGGAGGCATAAATTTACATCTTTTGGAGGTATAAATTTGCTACTTCTCGAGGTATAGTTGTGTCTCTTGGAAAAGGAAATTTTTTTGCTTTCAAGGAAGGCGTGGATTTGCTTCCTCAGGCCATGCTTCTCACAAACGGAAAAAAAACTGCCAATAAAAGTGTTTTCGGCTTGGTATTTTTTCTTCTGTTTTTTTTTGTGAAATTTTCCGTCAAAGACTATGGACATGGGATCTAATTTCAAAGATCTCGAGGCGAGAAGCACTGCATGTGTGCCACTTGTCAATCCCTGAGAAGGTGGAACTGAACTTTACAAGGGTGCTCCTTAATTAGTGATTGCGCCGGGAGGAGGCGCAACACGCACCACACACTCCCCGAGCGTGCCATTTTGGTCGGCCCCGTTTTATTCATTTCATTTAGTTCTTTTTATGTTTTTTTATTTCAATAACTCGGGATTTAACAAAAGTTCCAAAATTTAAGAAATTGGTAATATTGAAAACAAGTCTTCAATAAATTATTAAATGTTCATGGATTCACAAAAAATATTCATGATTTTCCAAAATATGTTCGTAAATTCTAAACCATGTTCATGATTTTGAAAAATTGTTCGTGGAATCAAAAATGGCTCGTGTATTCAAATAATGTTCATGAAATTGAACAAATGTTTGCAAAATCAAAATTCATCAATTTTTAAAACGTATTCACCAAATTAAAAAATGTTCAAGAATTACAAAACAAAGTTGTAGACTTAATAAATGCTCACTAATTCAAGAAAATTCCATATACTCGAAAATTTTCATCAAAGAAAATCGTGACTTTTAAAATGGTTCCCTAAATTTCCAAAAAAGATGTTCACCAACTCCTAAAAATGTTCCCAGGTTTCCAAAAAATGTTCACAATTTAGAAAAATATTTGTGAAATTGTAAAAGAACTTGCGAAATAAAAAAATCATGATTTTATATTTGTTCGCAAATTTGTAAAATGTTTTGGAAATTGCAAAATGTTGATGATTTTAGAAAATGTTCACGAATACGAAAAATGTTCATGAGTTCAAAAAAGGATCACAAGTTCAATAAAAAGAAAGAAAATTAAAATAAAAGAAAAGAAAAGGCAAAATTAAAAATAAAAAATGAAATAGAGAAAAGAAGGAAAAGAACACAAATGAAAAAAGCACACAAAAACCAAATGAAAAAACACAAAAAGAAACATATTGTGAAGGTTCTAGAACCTTCCCAAAATCAGAAACAGCTAATTGGCCGCCCCAAATATGTGTAGCGGCAGCCGGGGTGTACTCGGTCGCTAAGTGCCGACATACACGCCCAATCTGGTTGGCCCCTCCTCTGTGCCGCTTAATGTGACGAATTGCCCTCATTTTGCACAAGGAGGGCCTACCCGCCCGGTCCGGCAGAGCCCACAGAGTAGTCGCCACGCATGAGCGATGGTTCAAATACAGTTATAGCTGGCAAGTGGAACTCGTCCGATGCCGCCACACCATGTTTGTGTGCTCAGCGCAACTGAGGGAGAAAATGAGTTCCACTGCCTGGTCAAGCTGTGTATGACTCTTCACCAAACACCAAGGTTTGTCGCATTACATACCCACACGTGATACATGGTGATGGAAACCTGAGCAACGAGTCGACTCTAAACACCCATCTTGTGCTGATGGATTGGGCCACAACTCAGGCATAAAGTGGGGAAGACGAGCCATGGTTCAAAATGTGATCTAGCGAAGCGATCCCCACATCGTTCGAATCCAACCTCCACCGTCGAGAACTGTTCATGCGGGGTATGTGACGCGTATCCAACTTTCGCGCAGACCATACCTGTCCCATTAAACCAAATTCATTGAATCCTAACGGGGACACCAACAGACATGATTTTTAGCTGTAGGTGAGCATGGGCACCAAAACGCCCTCCTCTTGTTCTACATGATTTACTATTGTCTTGGAAAGATGAAGCTTCTATAATTTTGTTGCTAAAGTAACATCTTATATCTTATATCTTATATCTTATATCTTATATTTACTAATTGGAGGCACCATTAGAGGCTCCACGTTAATCCTAGAAAACTAAACAAATTGACCATCAGATTTACGGATTAGCAATTACAGTCGTCAGATAAGGAGGTACGTCAAAGAGTCCTGGCTAGCTATCCCGCATGTTGATCTTGAGAAACATCTTCCTAGGACTCTCTCCTCTGCGTTGTTCCTCCTCATCCTCCCCAACGTGCTGGTCCTCCTCATCCTCATGTACCTCTATAATCTCAAAGATTAATCCATCCAAAAAAGAATCCAGCCAACAAGGATGAGCTCATGTTGACGTACACCATGAAGGAGACCGAGTGCGCGATGGCCGAAAGGAGACCGAGTGCATGATGTCCATGATCCTCAACAGCTTCAGCAATTGGCAGCAATCCGTCTTGGTTGATGCGGTAGAGCAGGAGGTCCCAAACAAACTACAATCCAGTATGCGTCGCCTTCACGTTCTCCGCCGAACCTGGAGCTAGGGTTTGTAAAGATTTAGGCCATGCCCACGCCCTCCTTGGCTACTCAAAATTCCAAAGCCACTGGCTGAACGCAAGGTCAGATCCAGCAGCAAGAAGTTCGATGAGGACACTGCCTACAGGCAAGAAGGATGGATCCAACGACAAGAACTTTCAGCTGGATAAATTCAAGCCGTTTCTTCGTAGTTGGATGATCGGGGACGACGCCTGCTTAAGGTCATGATGTGGGATGGTGGTTTTTTTCTAGCTCCAAACAAACTCCTGCCCCTTCAAATTCCAAACTTAGGTTCATGTTCTTTCTCCAGGCCAAACCTATTTGGAAGATGCTGCGTGATTAAGGGATGCAATTAGCTGATGCATACGGTTAGTTAGTACATCCTCATGTCATCGAGTATTTTCGGTGACAACAATCAAGAGTCGATGCTGCAAGCTGATTTCCGCTCTTGCATTAGTACTAGCATGTGCTTTTGTACAACAACAGCATGCACGTACTGTTCCTTGATCGATGACTGCACAAAGTTGACTATAATGATTTAAACACACACGTACAGAACAACCTTGGCTGATTAATTCTGTTGCGCTGACCATGTGGCATGTATTAGAGAAGAAGGTTCATCAACGGTATTTTCAAACTTGAATCAGAAGGGACAGCCCCATCATTTCTGATGTTGCAGATGGGAGGATCTATAACAGAATGATGGTACTGTGCGGTCGTCAAAGTACCTTCCATGCGGTTGGTTCTATCTTCTCACCTTCCACGGATATGCTACTGCGGCCTCCTTTTGTCATGTACAACACCGACTCCTTTTTACAGCGCTTTTAATCTTGCTGCTAACTGCAAGCTGCTTCCATCCATGATGCCTGATCTAAACGGCACTGAAGTGCTCCAGTAGAAGTCCGCGGAGTCCAGCATGCATCATTTGCTAATGGCCTTGATGACGATCAAAGCTGTTCTGTAGTTGGTATTTATGACTGGCCATGTTGATACTCAAGATCACTGGGGCATGCTAGGTCGTCTAGCCATTGGAGCACTTTGAACAAGGAATTCACACACACAACAATGGTGGATTCATTGATTGAGCTGTGTGTGGTGGCAGTTATGCCGATGGTTCACATGGCTGCATCTTACAGGGTTTGTCTAACTCGCCGAAGCTGAAGCCTTCACTGTATATCTCTGAACATACGTCTCCTTTCATTGCTTCGTATAACAAATTGTATTATTAATTTATTTTGGGGAAAAATAGTATATGTTCAAACTATTCAGCTCTGACTTTGGCTCACAAAAATGTGTAATAATTTGTAGACTACATCAATTAGTTGAGTAGCAACAGCCATATTAAACAAGAGGCTATTTGGTCGATCCGATTGAGAAGTAGTGGTACTCATATCCAGTGGTGTGTATGCAAAAGCATGTAGTAATGCTACATGCATCTATTTCCCACGGTTAATTTTTTCTTGACTAGAGATTTATTAATTTATGTAATTAGTAGTCTGTAATGGAGCATAAAAATAGTACTAGATGTAGGGCAAAGCTAATATATTGCTGTCTGAGTAAAATAGAAAACTCCAATCGGCAAGTGTTTGTTTTATTTGTACGTGTAAAGGAACTATATATCTCATAGAAAATATAATTCATCAAGTTTAAGCTAATTTATTTTTGCAAAAAAGGTTGGGACTAACATTAGGTAGCTTAAATACCATGTATGTTTTTCCACACCGATTATTTGTCTACTCAAGGACATCCTCCGTACATCTGTTAGGATGAAGTCAACTAGGAATTAAATCTTGTATGCATTTGCTTCATAAGAGCTAACAATTGTTTGTTAGAAAAACAATGTATTTTTATCCTTATGCAAATACAACTGTTCATTTGAAAGAATGTTGAGTTAGATCTTAAAGGTGAAACAATTGTCATAAGGTTCGACTGAATATTAGCTTAAGTTCGATATAGGGCTGACACAGTAGCGATAATTAACATAACATGGATCTTGAACTTCTTATTCGGTTGTAGTTTACTTTGTGTAGAAAAGTCATTGATTGTAAATATTTGCGTCTATCTTTGCAGTACAATTTGATTTGACTTTTGTAGTTTAATACAAACTTGTTGTCCAACTAAAAATCCAAGTTGTCAAACATATATTTGGTTATCACAACAGAAATATCATTCAAAATTAAGTGGTCTGTTCTATTGGTTGTTGTCCTTTTTATTTGATTTTGAATCCTCCTTTAATTAATTATGTTGGAATGTGTACGAGCCAAACTTTGTAACTTTTGGGCTACAGAAATATACTATAAGCTTTCTTATATAATGCACTATTACAATGTCTGGATGAGAGTGTGCATACATATAGTTACATTGTACTAATCATTTCCTGGGATCAAACCTTGATATGGGAATATGTAAGCTTCTATTGGCAAAGTATATTTAAAGATTTTTTTAGATACAATATCGATATAATAATTTTACAAATGTGTAGATCACTAGCCCGTGCCGATGTATGGGTTGATGACTAGTTGTTGATAACTCATTTATGATCTGTTAATCTATATGTACTTAAATAGTATTTCGGAACAAATACGTATGTCTTTGATAGATGTATACAGGTTTGGTATACATTTTCGTCCTTGCCATTTATATCTTTTGATGCATTGAACCGGATTTGAGTAGTTACATAGTTCCTGCTGATTGGTGTGCCGAGGACTATCTTTTTCATGTGTTTACCGTAGTTACAGGAGCCAAATAACTCAAATGGTGGTGGATAAGTGCAACTAATCAACCAAAATTATTGTCACGGGAACGGTAAGATGAGCACGCATCATGTACTTGGAGAAAGACGGAAATAATTGATGCAATATATATATATATATATATATATATATATATATATATATATATATATATATATATATATATATACTAGCTATAGAGTGGCTAGCCGTAGAACAAGTGGACTTGCACTGCTAAATGCAGACGTCGACGATGACCGTTGCACATGGGGGTGAGCTTCACGATGACCACATTGGCGATGCACCAGATTTATATGTTCTTCAGCCAGGCTTGATTCTCTTCGAGATGTGACATGGCGATGGATGGAGGAATGCTATATCAGGTGACTCCATCAGAAGCTCAAGTACGGTATGTACTTGTTCTCTCCCTTCCATAACTTGCATCCTCCTGTCTGCGAGGGATTTGTGTTAGTTGGACAGAGTCCAAACGGTGGGTGAAAAGGTAGATGATGAACTTACACCATGGCGATCACACTTGTAGAAATGCCTCACCGGGTTTACTACTACCTGAAATGAACCAGACCATGTACCGGGCGTTACTCAGGGCAATGGATGAGAATAAACGGGGTGACCTGGCTGGAAATAACATTGGATGAAGGTGGTGAAGAGCTTCCCTACGACATGGATAAACACATGGTTCCGACCTGCGGCGAGAAGATGGTGGGAAGAGAGCGAGAATGATGGCAAAGCAATAAGACTGAATGGATTAAAGAGAAGGAGGGTAGCGTGCTGCAGGTAGCCGTTGCAACTGACGAGCGATTCAATGCATCTCGTTTATTTGCATGCCACAGATCTGACCTGTCAGACAGAATATGAAAGGTATACAAGTTGAATATGGTGCAGAGATATGAATATACATGCTCGTGGTATAAGAACTGCATGAATCACGTGGGAACGGATGGGTATGATACCAACCTCGCGTGGCACCATGTCCACTTGTGATTTATCGTATCTATATGTGAATAAAATCAAGTTGTGCAATGAACTATTCAGCATTGCTGAGAAGGGTAACTTCTGCCACATATAAACTGTCCGATATGACCATTTATATAACAATGTCAATTGCCAGTGACAAATACGGTATTCTATTTTTGATGCAATGGTTTGATTATTCAATGCACTTGTGCTTACCAATAAGTCCAAAATTCAACGTACACAATACTATTATGTAGGCAGTGCACACACGAGTGCTCAATCTTCTCCACACGCGCGCGCGCGCACACACACACACAATAATATGGACCAATATCTTAATCTTCTGGCACTACAGGGACAAGAAGGAGCTTCTCCTTCCGGCGTATTGTCACCCCAAATAATTCAGTCATATTGATGCTGCCTTTCATCGACTCTTCTGGTAGCTTCCAGTTGAAGTGGTACACTAGATTTGCTAGCATGTTTTCAATGGTCGCAATCCCAAAGTTGAAGCCTGGACACATCCGCCGCCCGGTGCCAAATGGCAAGTAGGAGAAATCATTTCCCTTGTAGTCCATAGTTGCGGCGCTACCGCCATCCATGAACCGCTCAGGCATGAAGTTCTCCGCATTCTCCCAACTGCTAGGGTCCCTTGCAAGGGCCCAACTATTGATGATGGTGCGTGTTCCTGATGGTATCTTATAGCCTTTTATGTTGCAGTCGACCATGGAGAGGTGGGGCACAAGGAGCGGTGCGGGCATATGGAGCCGAAGTGTCTCTTTGATGACCGCCTCCAAATAGGCCAAATTTTTGATATCGTCTTCGGTAACCATTTCTTTTCCCTTTGGTATAGAACTCCTCAACTCATCTTGTAGCTTATGCATGAGGTGGGGATTTTGCACGAGCCGAATCATCGCATATTCTAGTACTATAAATGATGTATCTGTCCCAGCTTCGAACATGATCTACAAGCATATAGATACATATATAAGTATCAATGTCATATAAGCTTCCACATGTGTAGGCAATGTTTGTGACATCATACCGCCATCTGGGCTTTAATATGGTCTCTCGTGAGGTTGTACTCTTGTTGAATAGAAAGCAACACATCGATGAAGTCATTCTCCTCGTTGTCATGTTCTGACGCCGGCTTCCTTGCATGCTCATCGATGAGGTTATTCAGAAGGTCATCCCACATCTTGTTAACCTTTCGAGCTTTGGCACAAACCATCCTCTTGATGATGCCCAGCCTCACCAACATGGGAAAGTAGTCCTCCAGGTTAAATCCACCGTAAGCAATGCGTTGGCGTCGATGAGCTCCCGAAAGAGTTTATCGTGGCCTTGTTTCCTGAAAAGCTTTCCGGAGACGACATGGCACACGATGTCGCTCGTGAAGGCACTGAGCAGATCACTCAAGTCGATGGAGGTGCATTTGGAGGCTGCATCGCCAATCTTGGCCATGACTAACATCACCTGTGAAAATTAATTTTATTTTGGCTGATGTGGTGTATAACGTGTAGCCATGCATGGTGCAATATATCACTCAATCAAATTGGTTGTCTTTATGTAAGTTGCCTGATTTTTTTAGAGATTTTAGTCACTTTGTTACTAGCATTAGGATAAATTTGCATCTAAAAACTATTGCTTTTTATAAACATGGTGTCCCTTGTCCATAACATGACCATGAAATAAGAGCTAGGCTTATTGGTGAGAGTACTATATAAATCTATTGAGCTCAAATGAATATCATGCACAAAGAAAACAATGGACACCATGACATGAAATGCAACACAATTACCTGAAAAGGAAAAGCAATAAAAACTTTATTTTTAGTTGAGCAACAAAAACTTATTGTAGTAGATATAATTCATGGAATACTATTACCTTGATAGAAAATGAAACAAAAATAATAAGACTAATACTTTGGGAGAAGAAAAATGCTAAAATTCAAGATCTTCACACATATTACACGCAGAGCTCGCACTATATATACTAGTATTCTATGTAAAGTAGCGCAACTTCCATTAATTTAATGAAAGGGAGAATTCGTTATAGATAACTGATATTACTGTGCATCACATCACTTAGAATCTGACTTTCACTCCCCCCTAGAAAATAATAATACTTCAAAGCTAAGAAAATAATAATTAATCACAGGATGGAGCCCATAATCACACCGCTCAGAAAAACTCAAGATTATCCAATGGACAAGGAACCGACTGAAATGAAGAACATGGGCTGCCTAAACCTTAGGATAGGAAATCCGTAGAACATTTATGTTTTAAAACGAATGTGTAAGATGAATGGACAAAGACACTATACGGATGAAACAATAATCTCAATCGCGATGGGGAAGATAGAAGATTCCAAGTTTTCTTACCCCAAACAGTTTTCTAGGGGAAAGAATTTTACTCGAAGACAGTTTTTGCTGTGATTGGTCGTGTAAACCAACAGACTACCAATAATTAGGAGCACACACTTCCACGAGTCCCACAAATATATATTTTTAGCAAGTGAAAAAGCAAAAAAACTCATAAACATTGAAAATGACAAAATAATTCTATACGATAGGGGTAGGCCCCCGAAACAACAATGAAAAAATGTTTCAGCAAAAAAATCAGGCGACTGAAAAATGCCAAACATGCAATCAAATTGACGGTTTTACCTCGTGCTCGCGCGTATGGCGGTAGGAGCGGACCTTCGTGTTGGTGAGGAGGTGCATGGTGGCGATCTTCTTGACCTGGTGCCAGTGCTCGCCGTAGGGGCAGAAGGCGACGTCCGAGGGGCCGTAGAAGAGGATTTCGGTGACAGGGGAGTAGGGCCGGGACGCGAAGACGTGGTCGTGCGTGCGCAGCACAGCCTGGGCAGCGCTCTGCGACGAGACAACGAGCGTCGGGACAGCGCCGAGGCGGAGGAGCATGAGGCCGTCGCGGCCATGCTTGTCGGCGAGGTCGCGGAGGGAGACGTGCGGGAGGGAGCCGACGAGGTGCAGGTGGCCGATGATGGGCAGCCTGAGGCTGGGAGAAGGCAGCTTGCTCAGCAGCTGCTCTCTTGCGGTGGCCGTCCCAAAGCGGCGCACGACCAGGATGACGAGAAGAGGGCAGACGAGCAAGGCAGAGACCACTAGGGCTGCATGTCGAGACGGAGACCTCGCCTGCAGCATGAGCAGCAGCTCATGGAAGCTTTGCTGCACCTGCGACATGGCTGTTCAGTTTACTGAATGATGGCCGTTGGGTTTATCTTCCAGAGCAGCCCCGCTGGATTTATAGCTACAAGCTTGGAGACTAGAGCAAGAGCTAGACATCTTTTTTCAGTCCATAATTTGTACAGGAAACTGCAGGCGGATGTAGGGAGCCACGACCATATGGAAAGGCTATTTGCAAACTCAAAGTGGTAACTTGTGACCCACAACTCAAGATAAGAACAAATATATACCAGTAAGAAGTGAAACGAATTTTCTACGGGACCAAAAATGCAGGCCATGGAGACTAGTCTATAAAATAGGACAACATTAGGACCACCCCACGGCAGTGTCGAGGACACAACATGCTAGGGATAACATTAGAATATTTTGCCTTATTACTATGTTTCTTCATGCTAGGGATAAGGCAATCTCAAGAGAAAATTCCTTATTTGACACTATCTTAAAATCTGCTTCCTTGTTTGACACTCGAAAAGTTTTTCTTCCCTATTTGACACAAGCTCTAAATTTTATTCCCTATATGACATTTCCGTCCATTTTGAGCCTAAATGACACCTGAAAAGACTCTTTTGCCCATGCGGTATGTGTGTGGGGCAATAAGCACACACGCAGCATGCATCAGTCACGAGGGAAGGAGCACACACGCAGCAACACATACACATGCACCAACACACACGCACGCCACACACGCAACAACACGCGCGCTGCACACACACACGCACACACACGCAGCAACACACATGCACGCGCACACACACGCACGCAGTACACACACACATACACACGCAAGCAGCAGCAGCACACACGCACGCAACACATAGGCACGCAACAGCGCACACACACACACGCACGTACACATGCAGTAGCAAACACACACGCAGCAGCACACATGCAGCAGCAGCACACATGTGCGCGTGCACCAACACACGCAACAGCACACACACGCGCGGACACACATACCGCATGAGGGGCAAAATCGTCTTTTCAGGTGTCATTTAGGCTCAAAATGGACGGAAATGTCGTACAGGGAATAAAATTTAGGACTAGTGTCAAATAGGGAAGAAAAACTTTCCCAGTGTCAAATAAGGAACCAGATTTTAAGACAGTGTCAAATAAGGAATTTTCTCCAATCTCAAAGCCGATGACCAGCTACAAACAAAAGGGAATGGGGCTCCACGGCGATGCCCTCAAGAGGTGATGACGCCAAGCGTCACCGCCACCGAGCCCGAGAGACCGGACTAGGGTTTTCACAACGGAGCCCTGGTACCGTGAGGAGACCAGTAATATTGGCTCCATGAGGGAAGCAACAGCTGTGGCGTCCCTATCATTGACGCCATAGCGCGGATCTTTCGCTTGTACCCTTACAAGTGACACCACATAATCAAAGTTGCCGACCCAACCCGCCAGGGGCTGCTGCCGACACCACCATGCTTCCTGATCCAGACTAGGAAGCCATCACTGCCAAAACCATGATAACACAAGAATCACCCGGTACCCCTGCCCTCGCTACCCACATAGCCAAGAGGAGACACCACCAACGCCGCAATGCGGCCTGACGCAAAGACACCCGTGTAGCCTCACCATGCAGGGTCGCCACTGCGGCACCCAGAATGACATGCCACACATGTTGGAACATCATACCGCCAGAAAGCTGACACCTTGGCATGGACCAAGCATGAAAGTAAGCATTGTGCCCAAGCACCATCACGGTCAGTACCGGACAATAACAATACCCGCCCACGCACAAAGAGAGTCCCCGGTTACGGTTGTCAGATCCCACCTGGATCTAGCTCCACACCCACGCCAGTTGCGAAGACGAACGGAAAGGGCCAGCAACACCTCACAAACCACCTGCCCTCAACATGTCTTCAGGCCAGCATCAATCCGTGTGAGGATGCCAGGGTTGCAGGTCTCCTCGGGATAGATTCGACCTAGATCCAGACAAGGGAGCGGGTCTTTATACCATATGGCGTATTTGATCATTTTGCCTTATTACTATGTTTCTTCATTCTACTCACCCGCGATTTGGGGCATAACTTTATTGTATTCTACCAATATCTATTTTTTAGTCGTGACCTATTCACCCATGCTTTTTAATTTGATTTTAAATTTTGTACCTCTTAGATCTTTTGAATCATATATCTGATTTATCACCCGTTTGGATACAACAGCTCCTAGTATTTATATATGTAAAAAGAGTTCAATCTTGGACATGTTTTGAATGTGGACACCTGAAGTGGGTTTCTCGGCCGCCACGCATGTTCGGTGCCTGGCAGGCGGATGGATGGGCAACTGGCTTCAATGTAGTAGGAGTCTGTCACGTTGCCATGTTTGGTCGCTCAGTGCTGGCATTAAAGCGGCGCCGAGAGCGAGCACACGAGGCGTGAGTGGTAGGCCAGAAACATGCGCCTCAACCGCTGCACCGGTGTGAATGGTGCGCCTTCGGTTGGCATGCGCCAGACCAGTGACATCCCCTCTTGATCGGCACGAATGCGGCGCAGAGAGCGGAGTAGCGACTAGAGCATGAAGAGAGAGATGGTTTTGTGTGGGTTTGGGGTGTCGGACGCCCACAAACCTCCTCCGGGTTTTCCTTCAGTTTGCAAAAATACGGACTCGTGAACCTGTTCGTGGATGGACAACATTGGATGGTACAAAGTGTTCAAACAGCATGATTCGAGCGTAAACGGACGAATTGATGTACCTAAGAGTATATCAACACAAGTTGCAGGCACTCAGCTGTGCGCGCACGCCTGGTTCACTTAATTTCTACTTACATCAACTCAATTTTTCTACTACAAGATGATGGTTGTGAAGACGAAGTGCTAATGTAACAAGTGATACTTTTTTTTGCAGGTGGTAAGGAGTGATACATTGGCTGAACTTTCCTCGTGCATTGCTCCTCGTACAGTCCTACGGCGATGGATCTGGACTTGTCTACCTACCAAGGTACAATGTGAGTGAGAAACATGTGTCTCGCTGGCACGAATAGAAGGGTAAGCATCCGCTGTAGTGCAAACAATGACGCGTAATGTTCCTTTGTGATCTGTGTGTTGATTACTTTGAGGATCCTTTGTCCATTAGTGACCTTGCAAAGGAATATTTGGTAATCGGTAGTTGTGTCATAAACATGCGTCCTTTTTATTTGCGGGTGGTAACGAGTGATACATTGGCTGAACTTTCCTCGTGCATTGCTCCTCGTACAGTCCTACGGCGATGGATTTGGACTTGTCTACCTACCAAGGTACAATGTGAGTGAGAAACATGTGTCTCGCTGGCACGAATAGAAGGGTAAGCATCCGCTGTAGTGCAAACAATGACGCGTAATGTTCCTTTGTGATCTGTGTGTTGATTACTTTGAGGATCCTTTGTCCATTAGTGACCTTGCAAAGGAATATTTGGTAATCGGTAGTTGTGTCATAAACATGCGTCCTTTTTATTTGCGGGTGGTAACGAGTGATACATTGGCTGAACTTTCCTCGTGCATTGCTCCTCGTACAGTCCTACGGCGATGGATTTGGACTTGTCTACCTACCAAGGTACAATGTGAGTGAGAAACATGTGTCTCGGTGGCGTGAGTAGAAGGGTAAGCATCCGCTGCAGTGCAAACAATGACACGTAATGTTCCTTTGCGATCTGTGTGTTGATTACTTTGAGGATCCTTTGTCCATTAGTGACCTTGCAAAGGAATACTTGGTGATTGGTAGCTTCGTTATAAACATGTGTCCTTTTTTTTGCGGGGAACAAACATGCTTCAGCAACTCCACGTTTAGCATGGAATCGGGTCCCACCAGAATGAGTGTATGACTTCCCAGATGCATGTTCTCACGATATAAACCTGGACAGAACGAAGGAAAGGAGACATGCATGCCAATTGTACCACAAGGATGCGGCAATAATTAGTGATTTTGTAATTGGTTTAATCAAGATTAAATATCACACAATGCTAGCAATATTAGCACATACCGTAAACTAGTCACACACATTGTAAACTAGCTGTGAGAGCACGTACTAGAAAGCATGCAACTAACATATCTAGGAAATCCGCACGAACAGCAATCTCATGAATCAAAACGAAGGAGAGCAGAACTCATCCTTCGGTCAGAATGGCCATGGCGCAACATTCTTTGCGGCATCACAGTTCACTACTAGAGAAAAGCATACTAGTGGCGCTGGTTTTTTACATACCAGTAACGCGGGCACCCGTGCTACTGCTAGGGCGCTACTGCTAGGCAAGAGGAATGTGAAAGCCCGGCTGGATAGAGGGGTGGCGTCCTCGTCATGGAGTGACATATTTCAGGACGCTTCGGTGGAACATATATGTTCTACGAGATCAGATCATCTACCAATTTTGGTGAGATTCGGACCCAGATTGGAATGGAGGCCAAGAAATGAGAAAAAGACCCTTGCCTTTCGGTATGAGTATACGTGGGAGAGAGAAGAATCATTGAGTAACCACATTGCAGGGTCTTGGAAGAAAGAGAGAACGGCAACATCCCTGGAGGAGTTGGGGGCGAAGCTAGGTTCTATGCAGTCAGACTTAAAGCAATGGGCAGCTAAGGATTTTGGTTCCATTCTGAAGGAAACTGCAGCAGTCAGAAAGAAGTTGAGTGAGCTATGGATGGCGCCCCCTTCCATGCATAAACAGAGCAGTATCAAAAAACTGTCGAAGGAATTGGACGAGCCGCTGCTGAGGGAGGAGATGATGTGGCGACAAAGATCAAGGGTCACAGAGTTAAAAGAAGGAGATCGCAATACGAAATATTTTCAGAGAAAGGCCACATGGAGAAAGAAAAAGAATTCAATTACAAAACTGCGAGATGACCTTGGAAATTGGGTAGAGGATAGTAAAGGGATCAAGGAACTTGCTGCTCAATTTTTCAAGAACCTGTATACTGGTGACTCGGGGGTGGTGCCTAACAAACTCATAGAATTGACACAAAAATCTGTTTGGGATGATCTGAATGCTCAGTTGACAAGGAAGTTTACCATCGAGGAGGTGAGCGGTGCACTCTTCCAGATCGGCCCACTAAAAGCACCGGGCCCAGACGGTTTCCCGGCCCGGTTCTACCAAAGAAATTGGGCTGTTTTGAAAGAGGATGTCGTGACTGCAGTGTTGCATTTCTTTGAGAAAGGTACTCTACCAGAAGGTATCGACGATACTGTCATTGTACTAATACCTAAAGGAAATAACCCACAGACTCTGAAAGACTTTCGTCCCATCAGCTTATGCAACGTTACTTACAAGGTCATCTCCAAATTCCTTGTGAATCGGTTGAGACCAGTACTGAATGATATCATATCTGAGACCCAAAGTGCTTTCATCCCGGGAAGAATGATCACTGATAATGCAATCATTGCGTTTGAATGCTTTCACAAGATACAACATAGTATCAACCAACATGATACCCACTGTGCATACAAATTGGACCTTGCTAAGGCCTATGACCGGGTGGACTGGAGATATCTCGAGCAAGTACTAGGGAAAATTGGTTTCTGCCCGCAATGGATTAAGTGGATAATAGTGCGTCACATCGGTTAGATTTTCAGTCAAATGCAACGGGGAACAGTCAGATTTCTTCACGCCGACCAGGGGCCTTCGACAAGGGGATCCACTGAGCCCGTACCTCTTTTTATTTGTTGTAGATGGTTTGGTTAATCTGCTGAACAGGGAGGTGGTGGGTGGGCATATCACGCCAATCAAAGTAGCAAGAAATAACCCAGGCATTTCAAATCTGCTCTTCGCTGACGACAGCTTGCTATTCTTCAAGGCCACGGTAGACCAAGCAAAATCAGTAAAGAAAGTGCTTAGTATTTTTCAGAGATGTACTGGACAACTCCTCAGCTCGAGTAAGTGTTCGTTGTTATTCAGTGAGGTATGTCCAGAAAACTTGAGAGAAGGCATCAAGTCAGTGCTGGAAGTAGAAACTTCCACATTTGAGAGCAAATACTTGGGGCTCCCGACGCCGGAAGGGAGAATGAAGGACGAAAACTTTCAACCTATCATGGATAAGCTTGGAAAAAGATGCAACAACTGAAACGAGAGGTTCATGTCGTATGCCGCCAAAGAGGTACATGTCAAGTCAGTTGTTCAAGCACTTCCCACCTTCATCATGGGGTTTTTCCTTCTTTCAAAAAGTTTTTGTGAGAAATATGAAAGAATGATTAGAGATTTTTGGTTGGGAGATGAGAAAGACCATAGGAAGGTTCATTGGATGTCTTGGGAACGCATGACTCAACCGAAGAGAGCAGGAGGAATTGGTTTCAGATATATGCACCTTTTCAATTTGGCATTGCTAGCGAGGCAAGCATGGTGGCTCATCCAAAACCCAGAAAGCTTTTGCGCAAGAGTTCTCAAGTCTAAATATTTCCCTAAGGGTGACCTGCTTGATACCGTGTTCTCATCCGACGCTTCCCCGGTATGGAGGGGCATAGAGCATGGTCTTGAGCTGCTGAAAAAGGGCCTAGTCTGGAGAGTAGGCAATGGTAAAAGCATACAGATTCAACGGGACCAGTGGACTCCTCGGAATGACGGTTTGAGATCAACGAGCTTTAGAAGGCGTTCTAGACTCCGTTGGGTTAACCAACTAATTGATCAGTAGACAAAAAACTGGAATTCAGAACTGATTGGTGATATTTTCCATCCTTTTGATGCGGAGGAAATCCTAAAGATAAATATCCCCTTAGCTGAAGTGGACGATTGTGTTGCCTGGCATTATGAGAAGAGTGGCATTTTCACTGTCCGGAGTGCCTATAAACTGGCGGCTAACTTGGAACGCAACACTACCGCGGGTGCCTCGCCCTCCGCCTCTGGAGCAGGGAATAGGACTATTTGGGACGTCATCTGGAAAATGAATATTCCGGAAAGAATTAAGATTTTCGGATGGAGAGTCACCACGGGAATGCTACCAACGAAGAAGAACAAATGTAAACGCACAATTGTTCGTGACAGCATTTGTGACATATGTGGACATGGGGATGAGGATGAATACCATGCGGTATTAGCTTGCACGAAGAGCAGAGCGCTGCGTTTTGCTATGAGAAAGGAGTGGAGCATCCCAGATGAACATGAATTCTGGTATACCGGAAGTGACTGGCTCCAAGTCCTGCTAGACAAACATGAACCGGAGATGAGAGCTAAAATCCTTCTTTTGCTATGGCGTTCCTGGTTCCTACGGGATGATGGTGTGCATCATGAGGGCAAAGAATCAATTTCAAGATCGGTTTGTTTCCTGCTCGGGTATGAGGAGTAGATAAGAAACCTGACGAAAACAGCTGGTCCTTATCTGCCTCTGAAGCAATTGAGTCTCGAGATATAACAAGTCTAGAAAGCTCTCCTTTGTGAGACAAGCCAGCAAACGGGGTGGTTAAATTAAATACAGATGCGGCATTCCTGCCGGAGACTGGGCAATGATGGGCGGGCGCTGTTGCCCGCGACCATCAGGGTCGGGTTCTTTTCTCGGCGGGCAGAGCGATGAATGTGTGCAAAACAGTGGAAGAAGCTGAGGGACAGGCCATACTGATGAGAATCACCGCACTATCAGCTATGTATCGGGGCAGTTTAATCATTGAAATGGACTGTGCCTTGATTGCAAAGGAGCTGGAGATGGGAAGCCAAAATAGGTCTGCTAGTTTCTCAACTATCAGTGGTATAAAGGGCACGGCTGGGCTTTTCAACTGCGTTAGAGTCATAGCTGTTAAACGAAGCAAGAACAAACTGGCACATGGTCTCGTGGCCAGGGGAAGGCGAGAAGGAGACTCGCTGATTATCGCGGATGTACCGGAAGATCTACGGCCGCTCATGCTATCTGAATGTACCTTGCAATTGGTGTTGTTTGGGTAGTCATTCTCAAAAAAAAAAAAAAATTCACCATCCTTATATTAAGCATAGTTTGACCGAACCTGAGCTGCTCACTGATTAGTTTTAATATGATGCCTCTTACCTCATCTTTTCATATGAAAGGTAAAAGTATATAATAGATCTGAGCCGTTGATTTCATTAAGCAGTGGGATTGGATAACTCTTATTTTCATACCTCCCATATAGAAAGAGAAGGTAAAAAGGTTTATGTTAAAATTACTCATCCTACTTACATGCATGCATGTACCCGGGTATCACGGGAGCAACTAAGTGCCCGGAGAAGGGGAAGTATCAGGTGCTCCGGGCACTCAGGTGCTCCCGTGATATGGACTTCTGGACCGTTAGATTTTAGGTCAAACAGCATCCGGGAGCTGCTGGATCGGCTGGACTTCTGCGCAATTTTCGGACTCACATAGAGGCTTTTTACAAAAAGAAAAAATCACAAGTTAACGGGAGCCCTTGGATCTCATATCAGCGTAGCACCTGAGTGCCGGGAGCACTGGATATTTTCTCCTCCCCTGAAAGCTGGAAACACTTAAGCCAGAAATATCGAAGCTCTCCTCAATTATTTGCCTGGCTTAGCTTAACAACATGATGTCGCTTTCTGCCGTATCTCAGGTTTCCTCAACTGATAGTGAGTGAAAGACAGAAACTTTGCTAGCTACCTCTGTTCGTATCTCTCTCTAGTATCTTGGAAGCAAAGATCCCATGCTCTCACTACCTTTAGCCTATTTATACGGCCGGTTTCTTCTCCTCTCCTCCCCGTACTACTGCAGCTGCAGCTAGCACTTGGCTCCTGTGTGTCCCAGCTAGCTGTTTGCTGCACGTACGAGATGCACGCCGCTAAGCCGGACCTGCCGCCACAGCAGGAGGAGCACGATGACAACGATGGCATCAGCATGGAGAAGACGACCATCGACGAGGCGTCGTCGGGCGAGCCAGTCCGCAACTACCGCGGATGGAAGGCCATGCCATACGTCATAGGTGAGCTTTGCCATCTGTTTGTTTTCCTTGAAACAGCAAGATGTGTTTACTCTGAACACTACTAACTAGGAGTATCAGGGGTACATGACAATATGATTTCGGTAAATTTCAAGCAAGTATTGCAAGCATATATCATACATAAATTTATGATGTGTTTTTTGTGTACATAAATTAAAGTTTGCAGTAGTAAGAATCCATGGTCTTGATCTCTATATCCCGCCTCTTCGCCATCTGTGGCTAGAGCTTGGACAAGGCGTCTTTGTCATGATAGTCATTGTAGGATTGAATGCTAATCTCATCGGTTATTGTTGTAAGATGAAAGGCACTGTATCAGCGTATTGACTTTCCTTCTATGAAAATGATGCACAGTACTATGGTATATTCAAGAAAATATAGCTATCCCTCAAAAGGGGGGATTTGTATGATCAATTTTGCTAAATTACAACTAGTGACTAATTAAAATAGAGATTGGACAGTGATTATTGAAAAATGTAAAAATAATAAATTATTACAGGAAATGAGACGTTCGAGAAGCTTGGCACCCTCGGGACACTATGGAACTTGCTAGTGTACCTGACGACAGTGTACCACATAAAAAGCGTCAACGCCGCCACCATACTCAACTTCTTCTCCGGCACCAGCAACCTCGCCACCATCCTAGGCGCCTTCATCAGCGACACCTACCTTGGCCGCTACACCACCCTGGCCGCTGCCACCATCGCATCATTCATCGGCATGGCCCTGCTCACCCTCACTGCCGCACTCCACTCCCTCCACCCTCCTGCATGCGCTTCTGAAGGACAATGTGAGGGTCCCACCCCCTCCCAGCTTGCAGCGCTCATGGTATCCTTCTTCTTCCTCGTCGTCGGCGCTGGCGGCATCCGCCCTTGCAACTTGGCATTCGGGGCCGACCAGTTCAACCCACGTACCGCCGATGGCCGCCGAGGCATCGCCAGCTTCTTCAACTGGTACTACTTCACCTTCACTATTGCCATGATGCTCTCTGCCACCGTCATCATCTACCTCCAGAGCGATGTCAACTGGGCGCTGGGCCTCGCAGTGCCTGCCGTGCTCATGGGCCTTTCTTGCGTTCTCTTCTTCATGGGCACACGCCTCTATGTGTGCGTTCGCCCCGAGGGCAGCCCGTTCACTAGCTTCGCACAGGTCCTCATTGCTGCCATCCGCAAACGCCACCTCCGACGATCTCACAATACTTTCGAGCTTTTTGACCCGCCACACCAGAGCAAGCTCGTCTCCAAGTTGGCCTACACCGACCAGTTCACATGCCTTGACAAGGCCGCCATGCGAACCACCAAGGATGTACTTTGCTCCGACGAGAAGACGTCGGCAAACCTGTGGCGGCTATGCACGGTGCAGCAGGTGGAGGAGGTGAAGTGCCTGGCACGCATCATCCCGGTGTGGCTGTCGGGTATTGTCTACTTCGTGGTGATCACCCAGCTAGGCACCTACGTCGTGTTCCAGGCGGCGCAGACTGACCGCCGGATCATCAAGTCTGCTAGCTTCCAGATCCCGCAGGGCTCCTTCATCGTCTTTCAAATGCTTGCCCTCACAGTCTGGATCCCGGTGTATGACCGAGTGATGGTGCCGACACTTTTTCGCTTCACCAAGCGTGAGGGCGGCATCACTTTGCTCCAGCGGATCGGCATCGGGTTGGCGCTCTCCGTGGTGACGATGCTGGTGTCGGCAGCCGTGGAGCACCGTCGGCGCCGGACGACTATGATGTCATGCTTTTGGCTGGTACCGCAACAACTGATTGCCGGACTGTCAGAGGCATTTGCCGCCATCGGTCTGATTGAGTTCTACTACCGACAGTTCCCGGAGAACATGCGAAGCGTAGCGGGGGCATTCTTTTTCCTGGGGCTCGGGCTGGCAAGCTTCGCAAGCGGGCTCATGGTGATTGCGGTGCATCACGCGACGAGCAGAGGGGACGGGCGCCCGGACTGGCTGGCGCAGGACCTAGACGAAGGGAGGGTGGACCTATTCTACCTGGTCACCGCTGCCATCGCCGCCGTCAACCTCATCTACTTTGTGGCCTGTTCGCGGTGGTACAGGTTCAAGAAGTCCGATGGTGCCGTCAACGCTGGCAATGATGTCGAGCTTGACGAAAGCTCAAAGAAAGCTGCGACTGCGGTGCCGGTTTAGTTTAATCTATCATGATGCATAGATTGGTAGATTATAATGGACACTTAAAAATATATGATTTTTTATCCTCGGGAATCAACATGCACCCTAGTGTTATATGCTAAATATATGGGACTGATCAAGCATGCATGAGATATGTGTGTGGTGTGAGTGTGATGATGGAATAATATGGCAGGAATGCATGTGAGTAGCAAATGCACAACACCTCAAAGCACAGCAGTCTCCTGATGTTGATTCACGCACAAGCTCACCTTGTATGATTGCTTGCATGTTGCATCCATCATGGATTGATGCACTACGTACGTACAGTACTTCCGCCAAGTAGTATTCATCAACTTCTACTCTCAACCTATTTTGTATGTGCTTTTGCTTTTGGTCACGTACAACAGCTGGTCAATAGATAGGCCAATCTACTCGTCAAATTCATCTACCAATAATTGAATCAAATTAAATAAATTATCTGTAAGGATCGACGCATGGATTACACATATTTGGTATGAACACCAAACAAACCTTGCCGTCCTCCCAAAACTTCTCTCAGCGGAGCTTTATCGAAACAATAAGGAGGGACGCCACCCGGGCAACCGTGGCCCAGATCATGATGCCCTAATTCTTTGGTGATCGTAGCATGTTTAACCTCGTATGATGTTGTTTGTCATGTTTGGCCCGGAGCTGACTAGGGCCCTCACGCCCTTCCCTATCCCTCATATCACTCTCCTTGTCGATATCGATCGGTATAAATCAAGGAACGGTGGAGTGCGCAGCCGGCTGCTAGCCAAGCTTGACCAAGCGAGCTGCTAGTGTTTACCACGTTGTTGCGTCTCGGTTGACGTGGACATGGACGTGCATGTCCACCTCCATCAACATACAAGTATCAAGTATTAGCCGAGCAATCATCGGCGTAGGGTGTTTTGATGCTTAACGAAAAGGAGGTTTTAGATAACTACTAGTAGCAGTACATGTACCTGGCTAGCCCAAAACCTACATTCATATAATTGACTACTAGATAGCATACATGTACACCGAAAATTGCCTTTAGATCTCGGCCTCCATAGAGGCCTCTAAATTCAAATTTCAAATTTCATTGAGATTCATATATTTACATTTCAATTTTTTTTGAAATAATCAAGATACACATGAAGGCATAACACACATGTGTGTAAATTTTCAGTGCAAAATACGTTGAAATGAGGACTGTGCAAAAAAGAAAAATCTGGGGCTTAATTTTTAACACATGATACTATTCATCCTCTAGGTCATCAATTTGTCTTTTTTGTACATGTCGCATTTCAACGTATTTCATCCTGAAATTTTACGCACGTACACATAACATCCTTGTTTACTTGCATAATTTTTTTTCAGATTTTTTTGAAACTAAAATGTTTGAATTTTGAATTTTTCGGAAAAAAGGCCTTCATGGAGGAGGCCGAGAGACAAACGTCCGTTCTCACAAGTACACACCCTATGTCTAGCTGACTTACTCGCAGATATGTACGTTGCGTCCATACTCTATCGACTAGTAGCTAGCTTGCTTGCCTGATACTGACCTGTTGCGTGTCAATCACTATTCACCTTGGCCTCCTACATGCCTAGCGACATGTATAGTTCTACCCATGTATTTTGGCCAGCCACTAGATTTGAGAAACAAACATAAACTATAGTAGTATGTAGTACTGTGAATGAATGGCGTTACAGAAAAAGGAGATTTGTTTTACATGAAAATCCAGCCAAGCGAACACCTCTTTCCAAACTCGCCTAGAGAATCAACACACTTGAAGACGAGGTGAGCCGTCATTTCCTGCACCTGATTGCAAAGAGGGCATCGGTCACAACTGGGCCACCCTCGGCATTGGAGCCTATCCGCCATTCAAATTCTGTTTTGAGTGACAAACCAAGCGAAGAATTTCCACCTAGGGTGCGCCTAGACATTACAGTCCATGTCCTGCATGTTGAAGCGCGCAAGTCCATCGAATTGGTTTTTGTAAGCCGATGATGTAGTATAGGATCCTCCATTAGTGAGCTTTCACATGATAGAGTCTTGGACCCCTGATTGGATGGTGACATTAGCTAGCTTATCGCGAAGGGCGGCGAATTGCTGGATGTGCTCGAGCATCATCCCTTTTTGGTGTCAAACTCCTTTTTTTACTCAATTAACATCCCCTTGTTAAAGTCCGAAGCAAAATAGAGCCTCCCGTGCGTTTGGATTCTGGACCGTTCGATTGTCTGTCCAAACGAATCTCGGCCGTCCGATCTTCAGATGAAACAATCTGGATCGTTGGATCCCAGACATTTCAGACGAAACGATATGGGCCGTCGGATCGAGGCTGGGCATGCCACAGCCTGTAAATTTGGTGTCCCGCCAAGGGCACTTCTGTCATTTCGCCTGGTGGCGTATAAATTCAGCGAGCCAAAACCTAGCCGCCACCTCCCGCACGCGGCGCACCCCGCTCCGTCCTCGCCTCGCGGCTCCCCTCCCGTAACCCTACCCCCTCCTCTCCTCTGCACCGCCGCCGCCAGTCCTCCTCCCCTCACACCGCGCCCGCACGGCCCTGCTACGCCGCTGCCGCTCGCCTTTGCGTGAGAAACCTAGCCGGCTCCACTCGCGCGCCTCCCTCCCTCCCAGTCCTTCCTCTCTCCCATCGCAGTCGCCCCCTACCGCTCGCGCCGCCGCATCCCCGTCGAGGCCGTGCATCACATCTTCGCGAGTTGAGGAAGCTGGCGCTGCTCTTCCCGGAGGAGCGCGCTGTCGCACCGTTAACGGGAGAAGGTCAGGCGGAGCGCACCGTCGCCGCTGGCTGGCGCGTCGACGGGAGGAGGCCAGGCGGTCCGCGCCGTCACCCGCTCGTGCTCCTTGCTGGTGTGCGCAGCCACGCCTGCGCCACCCGAGCTCGTGCACGCCGACCACCCCCGGTCCTGACCACCTGATAGTGATATCAATATCAATTATTTGTAGTAGTATTTATGTCAAGACTGTGGGTACTATTTAAAGCGATGTCAGAATTATTTATAATTATAATTGATAATAGGGAATATGCATGAGCTTCAAGACCATGGTTCGTACAGTATTGAGCAAGAATGTTCTTTAGTTTGACGAGGATAAATTCATTTTTTTTACAGTACTCGTAAATTCCTGAGCAAAAGACAAGAAGCACACATTTTAGGTGAGCATCTCCAGCCGTTGAGCCCCAGGAGGCATTTTTTTTCGCCGCCTGGGGGGTTGCCGGCGGAATTTTTGGCCTGGGTGCAAAAAAAATTCCAGCCGTGTCCACCCCCAAGACATGCCCACCGCGCCCGCCCCAGGCCACGACCGGCCCGGCCTCGCCGCCGAGCTCGAGCAGAGCAGCATGAGCCTGGCCTTGGCTGGCCGAGCCTTGCGAGCCGCAGAGCAGAGGAGCCACAGCTTCACCGGCACCGTCTCCGTTCTCCCCTCCGTCTCCGATACCATCTCCGTTGTGCGCTGCGCGGAGGCAGCCAAGCCACGCCGCCCTTGACCGGGGCTTCCGAAGCCTGCTGGACCGCCTCGTCGGCCTCGCTCCAAGCCGCCCTCATCTGCGCAGGAGCCCACGCGCTCGCAGGCCCGCAGGCCACGCCCTCCCGCGGCCGCGCGATCGCAGGAACCGGCCACGCCCTCCGCATCGTCAGCGCCGGCGACCTCTCCCGCCCTCCGGCGCACGTGGCTGGCACGTACACCTCGCTCCTGCCCCTGGCCCGCTGCCCCCGCGGCCCGTACGGTGGTACCGCCGACAACAGAGAGTCGAGGGTCCTCCCTTGCCCTTCCCGGCCGTTGCCGCTCGCGCCATGTGCTTGTAGTTGAAGCTGTGCATCGCCCGCGCGTACAGCTTCTCAGGGTCGAGCATGGGCCCGAGCGAACGGTCGTGGCGAGGACGCGGCGCGGGGACGTGCTCGGGGAAGAAAGGCCATGGCGGGAGGGGGCCGGGGTAGTGCTGCTCCGGGAAGGTGGCGCGGGAGTTGTTGGCAGCGAGGGGGAAAGGTGGCAGGTAGGCGGCGGCGCTGTGGTGCTCCGGCGAGACCGGCGCGGGCGGAGCGGCGGCTGGATAGGGCCTGGTGGGAGAGGAAGGAGACGGCGATGTCGGAAGAAAACAAATCATGGGAGTTGTTGGCGGCGAGGTGGGAGAGGAAGTGAGAGGAGAGAGGCTGCATGTGGGCCTTTGCATGCATAAACAAATCGCCGGCGCTCTCAGATGCCTCCCGTGGGGCTGGGTTTCGGGTGAGACTGCCGGCGCTAAAATTGCACGAAACCGGCGAAAAAGTGATCCTGGGGGCATGAGTGGAGACTTTATTTACTGCCGGCGGTGAAAAAGTTGGAGAAAAGGGCCTCCTGGGGGGCGGCTGGAGATGCTCTTAAGCCTTGAGAGTTGTTGAAAGTTGAAACTATACACTTTCTATTTCTGTTGTGTCATCAGGGTGCAGCACATGCATGCTATCAATATATGCGAACCTCCAAATTTATTTTGTATGCAAATCTAGTTGACTCACATGCTTAATGGTATAAATTTTACTCTGAATACTGTGGGAGGTGTCCTTTCGAGATTGAACTAGCCTACTTTCTTGTAATCCGTGATGATCACATCACTGTAGCATATAGAAAGGAGCTGGTTCATTGGTTCGTCCAGCATTGACGTCAACTAGGACAAGGTAATGACATATAAATCTGATGGAAGATTTATCTTTTTCATTTTAGTACATAGAATATATGATTTCAAGGAATGATGATTTTCTCCCGAATTATTCGTAGATACTTCAATGATGAGCGACAAATTTAATAAATTAGAGAGAGAGAGAGAGAGAGAGAGATGCTTTCATCAATTGCTTACCCTTGAAGAAATAATTTTGTTTTGCCTTCAGGAAATTGCACAGCATATATATTCTGGTGTTGGCATAATACGTGGACATGATTCAGTCGCTTAGTGTCAATCTGGATTTGCAGTTTGATCGCCTAAAGATGTTGCTGTTCAGTTTCATGCAGCCGGTGCCCCACTCTACCTTCCTGAGGTTGCCATGCTATGGATTGACAACCATGGGCATGTCTCTTCCATGTGCTGTAGAGCAGGTGGACGTGGATTAGGGGCCAGGCCGAGCTGGACGACGGGGTCTTTTTGGAGACAGAGGAGAAGGCCAAAGATAGCAGCTACACGGTGCGGTCTGGCAGGATCAATAAGGTGACCTGCAGGGCTTAGAACATCCGTGAGACAGACATCGCCGCACGCGGGGAGCACGTCTTTGAAAAATACGCCAGGCCGATAATATAGACCTATTAGCATTAGCATTATAAGACTACTACATGACTGCTCTGCTTTATAAAAGGAAACTCTTCTGCTGCACATCTATTTTAATCACTGTACCTTAACTGCAATGTTAGAACGTTAACAAGTACATCAGCATAACTGGTGCGCACAGTGACGCAGAGGAGGCGCGCCCCAGCCACTAGTATGGACAACGAAGGCCCCAGATTTTGAGCTACCTGGCGTTGTTCACCAGAATCACCTTTCGGCAGAGTGGGAATTTGAGGGATCTAAGATACGAACTTAATTGTTTGGTTGGAGAGAATGAGAGTTTAGGACTATTCGGGTGTGGGACATGAGAGACTAACTTCCACCATTTTATTAATAGGGGCGATTTATTGGCAATTGCTAGAATTATCTATGATAGAAATGCTACACTTACGGCTGATCCTTACTGAATGTGATTACGGGCCGAGCTCTGAAACCTTGATTGGAAATTAGGAGGGGGTGGGACCCGCACTGGAAATCAGGGGAGGAATAGATTGGTGGAGAGGGGTCCGTAGGTGATTTCCGTGGCATCTTGCCCGCAAGTGTAGAATTATTGTAGCTATGATCTAGGGAGAGGATTTATTTAGAGAGAACGTATTGATTACTGTACATCATAACCTATGTTGTTAGTCCACAAATAACCTTTCGTGAATTCCAGCAAACCAAACAAGGGCATACACATCTCTTTGAATACCCACAACTACCCGTTCGACACCAAACAAGGGGTGACGAGTAAAATAACTCTTCTCATGTCCAACCTCTCCAGGACCCTTTGCTCTAAGTACCCAATACTCTTTCGCAAGTTACCAACCGTTGTACTTTGAAACTAAATAGTGATGCCAACCTTTGGTATTTTAATCAATGTATTTTGTGTAGGCCATGTTTGCCCATGAAACTTTGCAAGTTAATAGCCTATTCTAACTCATGGATTTCTGTAACTTGTATGCATATTTCATGAGAATTCTAAAATAAAATGCTCACTGTTGCTCTCGTTACTATAATCCTCATGTGTGGATTAGTTAGTATACATATATGAATGGTGCAATATTTGTACTCTTGTTGTGTAAAGCTAATGAAAGCAGTTCCTGCCAGAAAAAAAGAAAAAACTAGTGGAATCAGCGGCAGCAGCAGCACCAACAACAATTTCCAAAAAAAAAAGCAGCACCAACAACAGCTACTGTGCCGTTTGCGCGCAGAGAGGAGGTGCCGTTGGACGCAGTGGTGGCGTCGACGATAGCTAGACCGAGCAAGGTTGATGCATCAGTACAGTTCTGAAGATGGAGCGGTGGCAGTTGGCAGCGGCGGCCTCTGAAAGCACGCCGGACCAGTGTGTGCCCCAGACCCGGCAAGTGGCTAGGTTGGGGTCTTGGGTCTTAGATGTTAGGTTTGGATGCGATGTCTGTTTGGTATTAGGCCCAGGCTATCTTCGCCCACTTCATCAACTGGATAGGTGTAGCGACAGTTTGTTGCTTAGATGGCGGCTTTAGTCTTACTATTGTATGACTTTGTAAGGTCTTGTGAGAATAATTAATAAAATTGTCGTATCCATCGCCCCAGATACAGAGGCCGGGGGTCATCTCCTTCAAGCGAAAGTGGGAGTACTAGTCAGTTCTTACTACTCACTTCTGTTCTTGAAAACAGCTGCATGTAAGGCACATCGACCGTCGGGTCTAGAGTAGGACAGCTCTCGTTCCTTGTAATAGAGCTGATAGCCGATGTCGTCGTGACCCAGCTCAACGGCCATCTGCCGGCGGCAGACGAGCCAACTGTTGGTCGTCTGCCATGAACCGGGCGATCATGCTCCTGTCACCCAAGCGAACCGCCTCGTGCGGCACCTTTTCTCCTAGTTCATTCTGCACTCTAAGCTGCGCCCTCACCTTGTCGTCGTTGCAGCCATTGTCGTCTGCTCTTGCAAGAGCTACGAGATGGCTGACCATCCTTGCCCACCCACCCCGGGCGGCGCAGTGCAGGGGCGTGTAACCCTTCTTGTTCCTGGCGACGAGGAGATGGCTGGCCTTGTCGTAGATCACCGTCGCGCACTTGAGGAACGGATCAGCATCTCCCTTGGAGGATACCACATGAAGGACCGAGTCCCACACGATGGTGACCCCCTCTGCTCGGGCTATTGCAGATGGCGTCTCGATGTCGATGGCTGATTCCTGCCTAACTAGTCGTCAACCCGTGTGCTTGCACGGGCTAGGCATATATTATGTAAAATATCATTGTCATGTATCTGCGCGACCAACCACTTTCATGCGGAGAGTAATGATCATGAGAACCGAAAAAAATAAGATAAATTGTGTAAAAACTATTATTGTGTGAGTGCCATTTATTTATGAAGCAGTATTATTGTATCACATCTTCTACATTTATACTATACACAAATACATCATTTTGTTTTCGGAAATATAAAAGTATATATCAATTTGTATGCTCTTTTCAACCCAGTTACCACCGGCATACTTTGATGTTATCATCAACAGTCACGTGGTTGTGCGACCACACAAGAAACACATTGATAAAAAAATGTAGATGATAAATCACTGAAAAATTCTCTCGAGCTAGCAATAGTTGAATGCTTCATGTAACTACAGCCTTTGGTGGGAAAATATTTTAGTTGGGCTAGAAATTTGTTGTTGGTGAATTAATATTTTGTGTGATCCATCATTGTTATATTTTGTGCTATGTGAAAAATGTATTTTGAAGAAAAAAAACGCACAGCCTTGTGGTTTAGTCTGACACATACGAATGCCACAACTTTTGTAGCTTCTTGTATCTTAAAACTACACTACCAAAAACATTGAATTATCATATGTGGTCGGGGTACACTTTTTAATATGTGTGACTACTTTAGTTCGTACCTTTTCTGATTAGGAATGTACGTGATCTATGGCCTTCTACAATACTGAAAAGATATTGTCGTTTCCTGGGTGTGGGAAGTCACTTGATAAAAAAAGTTAGTCATATTTTCTTATATTGGTAAAGTTTAAAATGTATTATGATTTAGTCTTGAGCTAGCAGACTACTGCATTGATTATTTTCTCTTGAGTAAACATGAAATTTTAGCCAGTTAGCTTATATGAAACTATTTGCCATAAAAAGTGTGTAAAGATTCGGCCCTAGCTAGTTGATTGCTTTGATATTTTTTCTCAAATGTACATGGGAATTTAGTCGATTAGGGTACACGAACCAAAGTTAACATACCTCTACAATAAAAAATCAAAGTTAACATGCATGAATATTATGAACAATCAGTATCACTTGAGCGATTTTTTTCTATGTACATGTGCTGAAAAAGCGATTTTTTTCTATAGGTGGGCTGCCTAGGCCGCTCAATCGATTCTTCGGCGCTACTCTGGAAGCGAACATGCCATAGGCCTTCTTTCTAAAAAAAAGGCCATGGGTCCTGTTTGCCGAGTTCAAGTCCGAAAAAGGATTGGACTCTGCGACATCGACCGACGCGGATTTTTTTTTATGAGTCACGGGAGAAGGCTAATCGCTATGAAAAAGAGAAAGCGTGTGTAGGAGTACACAGGGGCGGGCCCACCTCAATTCAAGGGTATGCAGCTGAATACCCATTGTTTTTGGCAAAAAATATGGTATATATAGTATATATACAGTGTCAGTATAAGAAAAAGCGAAACTGGTACGCGAACGTGCTTGTTAAGCATTTATAAGCCCAAAACATAGGCTGGCCCAGTAGCCCACCCTCTCCTCGAGTCCACACCTTGGCCCAGAAACGCATCGCACGGATACATCGTCGCCAAAAAAACTTGATCGATCTAGAACCGGCATCTTCCCTTAGCTGCTCCGCCATATCCGCCTCCGCAGATCGCACACGAACTGACGGAACTGCCGGTCCGCCGCCACAACCACTGCGCTAGGCGACTGCCGGGCGGCCGGTAGGGCTGTTGCCGCCGTCGCCTCGCGCGCGTGCGCACGGCGCGCCGCCGGTCCGCAGCGACGAACCCCTCGCTTCCTCTCCCTGCCTGCATCCCTTCTGTGTAAGTTCTGAATTTTCTCATAGACAACAGCACAACTGACCGCATTGATTCAGTTTCAAATACACAAGCACTGATTTGTAAGCAACAGCCAACTTCTGAATCGTCTCATCTCTGAACCTGAAGTGCCACTGAATTCATCTTACAGGTTATGTCTCCTTTTTTTACTTCTGTAGGTTCTGTCACTCTGATTTTGTAAGCAACAAGCACGGTTCTTCTCACTGTCCAGCAGGCTGCACTATTGCAGGAGCATAGTTCGGCTCCTAAGTAAGTATTTTCACCACTTGACTTTCTTATTTAATTATTGGTTAAGTAAAGACTGGTTTGCAGCCAATTATGAATTGTTTAGACATGAGAATGTACAATTTTTCATTTAAGATTGTGATGGGAGAATGTTTATAAATTCTGAATTTGTTACAGTAAGCAATATGTATAACGAGTAGTATTCTAAAACTTGAACAATTTCATCAATGAACTATATAAAAAACAAGCTAAGAAGCAAGATGGGGCAAAAATACTTGAATGATTGCTTGGTCACATTTGTCGAAAGGGATTTCTTCTTGCAAGTTAAGGATGAGGACATCATCACTCATTTCCAGAGCATCAAGGATCACAAAGTTATCCTGTAATTTGTAAGCTTTTTTTATCATTTACTATTTTCTATCCTCTATATATCTTGATTTTGCCATCATATGTTGAATAATTTTTTACTTCTATATGTCCAACAATACCAAGTTATGATCATTTTTATGAATATAATATATTATGTGGTATCTTTTATATAGTTTAGAACTATTACAATATGTTGCTATAATCAGTTTACGCACCAAAAGGAATGCTGTAGGCCTCCAAAAAAAAATTTCAAATTTTGAATACACGGTCTTGAATTCCTGGGCCCGCCCCTGGGAGTACAGCAGCATCTTGTTTATTTATTTTTGCCACGACATCCTGTAGCTTTTTTTGCTTAATATACGTATAACTAACCTCAATTGTCTGCATATAATACCCCAGATCTGCTAAATCTACAACGATCTGCAACAAATATATACCATTACAATTTGGTTCGAGCAGATTAACATTTTTTCTATGATTAACATTGAAATTTGAGGGCGTCTCAATCCACAATAAATCTACGCCGTTGTAATTCGGTCCTACCAGATAAACGGTTGTTAATTTTTAATTAACATGGTAATTTCAAGAGAGTTACTAATTAGTAGAAGTATAGAAGTATAGATAAATAGATATAGATATAGATGTGGCTAAGGAGACGCTCTAGCTACCCCCAATCGCCACGCAGGGCAGCGATGAGAAGCTCGGGATGCAACTCCAACGCCGCCTTAATTGGCTCGCTTTTCTGCATTGTTACTCTCTCCAGAGCCATTCTTGATGTTGCAATTTAAGGATCTGGCTACCTAGCTCATAGTACGTACGTATGCATAAAAATTGAAGAGCATTAAGAGCAACTCCAATGCGCCGATCCATTTCGTCCGTGCGTGTCCGTTTGGATCGGCGCGGGTAGAAAAGTCGTCCCAACGCGCCGACCTAAATGGATGTGCATCCATTTCTCGTTCACCTGTTGACCCATTCCCGGCTCATTTTTGAGCCGGATTTGCGTCGGCGCGGACACAAGGCGGACGCGCGCGCGCCGGCCTACTCCTCCCCTGGCCCGCTGGTCGGTGGCAGCGTCCACCATTTCCCTCCACTTTCCCCAAGACCCTCTCGTCCGCGCGCGCTCCCGCCGCTCTCCATGGACGACGACCTCGTTCCCTCGCCTCGTCCGGCATCACGCCCGTCCCCTCCGGCGCGCAGGCAAGCCTCGCCCCAAGCAAGAAGCCGCCGCCGCCTAAGCCGAAGAAGAGCCTGACGCTCGAGGAGCGGGCAGCAGGAGGCCACCAACGCCCGCATCGCGGCGGCAACGAGGGAGGCGTTGATATAACTAGGGTTAAACTCTGGCCAGCACGGCCTCGTCGACGCCATAGTGGCCACGGTCAGCACCGGCTCATCCGTGTTTCCTTGGATGGTGATGCCCGAGTCACCCCGCTTGTCGGTGACGCAGCTGATGCCCAGCTTCCACGTCTACCCGCAGGCCTCCCACTCTCCGGGGAGTGCTCGCCTGAGGTGAGCGTGGTGGCGCCTTCCACGCCCGCACCCGCGCCCATCGACCTCAACACCACACTAATGGCTCGTCATCCGAAGGGGCCAGGAAACGGGCACGATACATGCGAGCTGACGTGCTGTCGGGCGCACTCAACTTGTTTGACGAAATGCTGGCCTCCGGTGGCGACGACGTCATGCAGAACATCATCTTCGGGGGTGGTGCAAGGGCCACTAGCGGTGCCGCTGGGGCTGGCTATGATCCCGACGAGTCACAAAGCCAGGACGGCAGAGGGTCGTTCACACTATCCACCTTTGATCAAGATCATGTCGCCTTCATGCATGATCAGGTCGGCATGGACCTGGACGGCTTCCCGCTCGACCATGAGTTTCCGGAGGACTACGGACTCGAGGAAGAGGATGAGTTGGACATCGAAGGGGAGCCTTTGTTCAAGGACAAGCCCGCCAACCAAGCCGCCGGGGGGATTCCGAAGCGCAAGAGTAGGCGGACGAAGGCATACACGGCTGCCGAGGACAAGCTCCTTTGTGATTGTTGGAGGGACATTGAGAAAGACCCGAAGACCAGCGCCGAACAAAAGACATCAACCTTTTGGAAGGTGATCCAACAAGAGTGCAATAAGTTTTGTGCCACTCTTTAGAGCATCAAGGCACGCCCCGTGAGCGGCATCAACATGCAAGACATGGTATGCTAGCAAGCGGCCCTCTTTGTGTCATTTCGTTTATGCTTGCATGAACATGTCCATTTTCATGTCCAGTTGCCAAGATGCTTGCATGCAATTCATTTGTAGGCATTCCAAGCTTTGGAGGCATTCAAGGTCCAACACGATGGCAAATGTTTCAACCTCTCCCATTGTTGGAGGGTCATCAAAGACAAGGAGAAGTTCAAGGCGCAATATGCCGCCTTCATGTCGCGTGGGGGGGGAGGAGAAGGCCATGGAGGAGGGTTGGGGATGGCGAGAAGCGATGACCGCGAGGGAAGACCAACTACAAGGAGGACAAGCGGAATATGGCGTCGAACGCCTTGATCGCAAGCGTGGAGGGCATGATGACCAAGAAGGACTCAAGGAAGGAGGAACGCCGGCGATACAAGGAAGAACAAATGAACGCTTTCATGAAGATCCAAAGAAGGAGGCTTGAGATGGAGGCGGAGAAGCAAGCCAAGATGCTTGAGATGGAGGTGGAGAAGCAAGCCAAGATGCTAGAGATCAAAGCCACCAAAGTCAAGACCAAGGCAAAAGAAGTGGCTCTAGCGAGCATGATGACGGGAGTGGAGATTATGAAGGTGGATCTCAACACCGTATCGTCAAGGAAGAGGCCATGGTTCGAGAAAATGCAGGCCGACATGCTCAAGTTTGACGACGAGTGATCCATGGCGGAGAGCGCCATCATTTTCTTGTATGCCGGCAAGTGTGCTGGCATGACCACAACCATGATGGCGTGGTCGAACTTCCACCCCTTTTTTTGTGTGCTAGCATGTGTGCCGGCCGTTGGCAAGTGCGCCAACTGAACTGTGTGGCGTTTTTTCTGAAGCTTGCATTGTATGCCGATGCTAGTATGGTGCCGGTATAAATTTCAGGCGACGACATGGCCGCTGACATGATCTATGTTTGCGGGCCTTTTTAAAAATTTAAGTTTAGACATAACATGGGTCGCGGCCGTTGGGCGCACTGACGACTCAAATTTTAAAGAGGACGAACGCCGGACGGGCGGCCAGTCCAGACAGACAAAAAACGAACAAATGCGTTGCCCGTTTGGGTCGCCACGTAGGAGTTGATCTAAGACAATGTTATTTTTCCTGAAACCACATGCAAACCACATGCAAAGGAAGGGTGCATTCCACCGTCAAAAAAGGAAGGGTGGATTGTACAATAGGCGGAGTTAGCTCGGGCTCCAAAAAAGAACAAATGCATTTTACACAACCACGTGCACGTCTGACGACAGTACGCCTACATAACTGCACACACCTATTCTTGTCTGCCTCCTAGACACAATGGAGAGTAATATCGTAGAAAATAACATACATTAGTAACATACACATACGAAATTACACACGAGCACCTAGGTGCTTCACCCACCCACATCACCACCGTTGCACCGCATATAGATTCGGATCACTTGTGTTAAATGCGATGTATTAAAGGTCTGTATCCCTGAAGCAGCTGAAACAAAATTTCTCGTATATGCATGTACTTCCGTACGAGCTATGGTCCCACCATAGAGGAAGAAGCTATCCCACCCACTCTTCTCATTTATGGACGCTGCGGTCGTTGATATTTCTATCTGCCTCACACTAGAATTTTTTTCAAAACTGTGATATATTTTATAGCATTTTCGGAAACTATATGACGTAATGCAAAAAAACCAAAACTAGTAGCCCATCGGCCATCTTCTGGCCGAAGTAGGAGTTTTCGGCCATCTTTAGGCCGAAGTAGAGCTTTTCGGCCAAAGCTAGGCCGAAGTAGAGCTTTTCGGCCAAAGCTAGGCCGAAATAGACTTTTTGGTCAAGTCTAGGCCGAAAAGTACTACTTCGGTCTCATGTAGGCCGAAGTTGCATGGCTCGTGCTGAAATGTTCCGCCACCCCTTCCGCCACCCGTTTCCGCCAACCCCTTCCGCCATATGTTCCCGTCACCCGTTTCCGCCAACTCTTTCCGCCTTATTTCCCGCCAACCCTTTCCGCCTTATTTTCTCCTCAGTATCTATAAAACCCCCTTCAGGCGAAGGTGGATAAGCATTCCAGTGTAGTGTAGTCGAGATGTCCCATTATCCATTCGATCGTAGTTTTCACCCTGGGATGAGCAGCACTCTTCTGAGTCTAGTTACCGATTTCAGGATGGACAATAGGATAGTTCCATGGGACAAACTCACCGGTAGTGACACCATAATGAATGAGTTGGCTCACCAATTACGTAGGTCTGGGTGGCCTGAAAGGACCTATGAGGAGGTACGTCAAGAACTTCTTAGGTTGCATGAAAGGTGGAAGAAGGTAGTGGAGCCGAAGAGTGAAACTTTCAGAAGGACTGCAGCAAAGAATACATTTTTATGGACTGAGGAGAGCGAGGACGACGAAGATATCTTCATGCCGCCGCTTCCGGGTTCTGCATCGTCGAAGGGCAAGAGTTCTGCATCGTCCAAAGGCAAGACTTCGCATCCTCGAAGGGCAAGAGTTCTGCATCCAGCAAGGGCAAGAGTTCTGCATCGACGGAGGGCAAGAGGACCGCATCGTCGAAGGGCAAGAGGGCTGCATCAACGGAGGATGACGATGATGACTTCATGTAGTATGTAAGATGTATTCCAGTTTGTATTGTATTATTGTAGGGCATTATGTTCTATCTGAATTTCATTTTGTAGTATGTAAGATGTATTGCACAAGTTCAGCCGCACCGTTTAATTCAGATGTACTTGTATCTTAATTATCGGTTGTAATCTATTTGGAAATGTAACTGGAATAAGAATGCGAATTAATAGTAATATGTCTCTCGCATATATAAAACAATATATGTCTCCTGATCAGATAGAAGGAAGTGCGATAGTAACACATACATGAAGCATGTCTCGTACATAAATACTAACACGCATATGCGAATAGTCTAAAACTAACATAGATAATGAGTCATACATAGATAATAAGCATATCACTGCGGGGGACGGCGACGAGTCTGGGTCTTCCTCGGGCGAGGACCGGAAGGCGATAAGCGCTGAGGCGGTGGACGAGGCTCGCGATAACCACGACCATAGTTAACCTCGTCTGTCACGGTCTGTGTCTCCTGCGTCGGTGGTGGTGGTGGAGTGTGAAACACTGTCTGCGAGAAGTCATAAATGTTTGTAGCATGGTCATCATCCTCGCGGTCGCCCTCAAAGTAATCAGCACCACCACTAAGGATGGGTGACTGCTCTGAATGCATGAGCAGTTGCGACAGGTTGCCGCTGCGGTAAAGTAAAAACTTGTAAAATTGATACAAATGCATGAATGATTACTACTCTGTTCAAAAGAATGTAGTAAGTAGGGTTACCTAGTTCCATCTGCTGATGCCAGTAAGAGCTCCCTGGCTGTGAAGGAGGTGGCTCATTCCAGGAAGAGCTCCCTAGCTGTGAAGGAGGTGGCTCATGCCGGAAGAGCTCCCTGGCTGTGAAGGAGGTGGCTCATGCCGGAAGAGCTCCTGGCTGTGAAGGAGGTGGCTCATGCCAGGAAGAGCTCCCGGCTGTGAAGGATGAGGTTCTGCACGGTGCATGTAAGGTCGTGGTTGTGAGCGTTGCACGAGGGTCGTGGTTCGAATGCTGTCTGAGAGGGGCGTGGCGGACGATGTCTGGAGGAGGAAGTGCAACATCCGAAGACCGTCTACACGTAACAGCAGCGTAAATCCTGCCAGCGTAGCTTGTCATCAAGACGCCTCAACCATGAGACGCCCTCTCGCGGTGGGATAGTTTCTCCCCTCTGAAAGCGCCGCATTAAAGCGGAAACCTCCTCTCGCGCTGTCTTGTCAAGTCACCACAGCAGATGAAGAGTTAACCAATTATATCCTCGTTGTATGATAGACACCACGAATAGACACCCAGCGAATATGTCCAGATTAACAAAAGACTCAACATATAAGAACCAAGGCATTTATCGCGTGGTGTCCGGTTCCCTAACAGAGGCAGTTGGGTACATATCGCTGGTGAGAGGGCTTCGATCTGATCAGGAGCAGCTGATGGAACCAAGTAGATCCTTGTTGTATGCCGGTAACGCTGCAGATACAACCCAACATTTCCCGTTAAAGGTCCGACCCTCACCCCAGGTATTTGTCGCAGCGGTAGTCCATTCGTGAACGTAAGGGGTAATGCTCTTAAGCCAGTAAGCCATGGACTTGTTTCCTCCTAGGCGACTGTCCCTGATATTGACATGCGCGATACATAATTAGGTATATTATGAATGTATAGCTGACAACTAAAATAGTATTAGTACTTACTTGTGCACGTGCTCTGGCAAGTGTGGAATTTTTGGAATCTCAGGCTCTTGATATAGACCGAACTGTCTCATCACCATATGAAGAGACATCTCCTCAACCGTCACATCGAACACCAACTTGGCCTTGGTCATCCAAAAATGCCGATCTCTAGTGCACAATCCAGAAATCCCAACTGGGTACCTCGATGATATAGCCTCAGCCGAGTATGGCTCCCAGATAACTTGATCCTCGTGCAAACTATCAAACTGCGCCGTGAAGGACGGGTAGCATCCCCTAACCTGACTATGCGCAAACTGTCTCTGTGCATGACAACAAATAAGCATTAGTAATACTAATGAATGGCAAAAAATAATTGAATTAATTGTTACTTAATATAAAAGTACCTCTCGCCGTGCCCAAACAGAACCCATAGTAGGTAAGTCGCCGATAGCAGGCACATAAGCCCCAGCTAAGTCCTCCAAACCAAAAGGTTTATCAATATAGACATAGGGTCGTCCAATAGGGAATCTCTCGTATGACCAGAGCTGCAACAATAATGGACATCCAACAACACCAGATTTTCTAGACTTCAACAAGCAAGCTTTACACAGGCCTCTGTACGTAGCCGCTAACACAGCAGAACCAAAACTCCTCTGTAGAATATCCGCGGGGCAACGTGCGTCAGCTATCTCTCGTGCAATACCGATGAGTCGTGCATCGACAGTGGTCACGTGGTTCTCCGTAAACATCGTCTTGCCGAACAGCCAAAGAATATATGCCTCTAGGGACCGGTCAATCTGTGCCTCCGACAACTCAACATCGGGATATCCTAACGAGACAATCTACATAGAAACGTAATAATTGTATGAAAATCGGGCAACTAAAAAACAACATTTGTTTAAGTGGCCGTGATGGTTACCTGAAACTGGCTCAACCATCTAAAAAGAGGTCCATGAGGATCGTTGTCTATGGCCCTAGCAGTCGGGAGCGCAGCCAAAAAATGGGTCTGCATCGCTGTTTGCCACCCAGATTCTGCCTCTAAGGGACCTATGGCAGCACCGGCCAGAGGTAATCCCAACAAGTACGACACATCCTGTAAAGTAGGCGCCATCTCTCCCCATGGAAAGTGAAACGTATGTGTCTCTGGCCTCCATCTATCTACTAAGCAGGTAAGGAGTGACTTGTCGTAAGAGAAACGTTTCACTTGCCTCTTGTGTAACTGCACTGGTTCACCTGCCTCATCTAAGTCCGGACCATCAATCCACTCATCCAATGTACCCTGAACCAGCCGTGCCAAGGGTAGAAGTCCAGCCCAACTTAACCTACAAAATAAAAAGATTGTCAGCGGCTATGAAAAGTATGTAAAACATAGTAAGTCATTATATGGACTCCATTATATGCACACATACCTATCAACCCATAAATCGTGTATCAGCCAGTTAGTCTTTGGGGTACGAGTGACCAACACGTCTAAGTTGTTGCCCGCTTCCAATAGGGCGCCCCAGTGCTTTCTATCGATGTTACCATTAAGCAACGGATACAAAGACATATCTGCAATTCAAACAACAAATCTCAGGTGCAAATAAAAACATAAATCTGACATATTACAAATTAAAACATAGTCCTGACATAGTACGAATTAAAACATAGTCCATGAGGATTTACATTTAAAACATAGTCCTGACATATTACAAATTAAAACATAGTCCTGACATATTACAAATTAAAACATAGTCCTGACATATTAAAACCCACTACGACACATTATATAGCTTGTGAGTTATTTCTTCCTCGTCCGCCCCTTCGGCCTCGACTGCCACGACCACGTCCGCCTCTTGCTCTTGTTGTCGCAGCCGTCGATGTGGAAGCACTCGTCGATGCGGAAGCACCATCTTTGTTCAGGTCGGGACAATATTTCATCCTATGCCCATAAGCCACGCATAACAAACATTGCCTGGTTGCTCCACCAGCTTCAGACTGGTCCATATCGTTCCGGATGCGACGGGCCTTCCGTCTGCCCTTACTTGTTCGCCGAAGGTCTGGATGCGGGATATATACTCTCTCACCGTCGTTTACCTTGTTGAAATTGCCGACGACTCTAAACCCTGTCATCTCGCCTGTCCAGGTGTTGAGCACTGCCTCTTTTAAATAGTATGGGGACACGAAGGAGATAGCATCCAACTCAATCTGCCACAGCAGCCAACACATGAGAGCAAGGTAGGTGCAACAACTTCGGTTTGTTGCATGTACACTCACACGTTGGATAAAATTCCGTTCCAATTTTTACCTCGTGTGTCTTCACCTCATTTCCAGAACCAAAACCATCGGTAGGAAGCTGAACCTCATACCTCCTTTCTTGATTCCCTATGAGTCTGACAGTGTGCTTCTTTGCTTTCTCTATCTTCTTTGCAATGTATTCCATGACACGGCTACAATAAGGTGTGTTCTGATTATCTTCAATATGCTTCTGTGCTAACTCGTGCCTTTGTCTGAAATATCTCAAAGTGCCATGGAATACAGCCTCCACAATAGCTGTGAGTGGCAATGCTCTGTTCCCTCTCAGCACAAAGTTATACACCTCTGCAAGATTGGTTGTCATGTGGCCATACCTAGCTCCATGTGTGTCATGCAGCAAAGACCAATTCACTGGAGGCTCTTTCTCTATCCACTCAGAAAAATTCTTTATTGCCCTTCCCTTCTTTCTCGTAGTATTAGGAGGGTCAATTCCTGGCAAGTCACAAAGACCTACTGGCTCCTCTAGCTCCGCGATGAGTGCTGCTAATTTAACTTGATCTTCTTCCATTTTCTTCCTCGCACGGACGTGCTTCTTAGTAAACTCATCTAGTTTTGACCAAATAAATTCGTATTTGCGTTGCTGGCTCTGCTTGCATAATTTTTTGAACAAGTTCATCAACCGCTTGTTCTTGAACTGTGAGAAAAAATTAGCCCCAAGATGGCGCATGCACCACCGCTCTGCAAGTCCCTCCAAGGTGTTCGTTCAGTCATCTGTTGGATTACGGTGTCTTCACGGCCTTCAATATACCAGCATGTCTGTCATGAATGACACACACGTTTGGTCGGTCCTTCACGATGGCAATTTTCACTTGGCGGAAGAACCATACCCAGCTGAGAAAGTTCTCACCCTCCACAAATGCCATGGCAAGTGGGATGATTTGATTGTTCCCGTCCACACCAATAGCAGTCAGGATTTGCCCTCTACTTAGCCCTCCACAAACAGAACAGGAGGGCAATGCCGGAAAGCTTCGATGCACATACCAAAAGAGAAGAACACTCGTTTCAACACCTTGAAATCTGGTATACTCAGCAACCTCATGTGTTGTACGTTCACATAAGTGCCGGGATTCCTCTCCTTGAAGATGCCCGGAGACGGACAACATTATCATATGAGTCGAAGAACGTCCCAAACCTTTCCTCCATAGCCTTCTGCTTAGCCCTCAAGCCTTCCCATAAGGAATGACATACTTCCATCTGACCTTCACTGCTGTTGTTGGGAAACGTAGTAATTTCAAAAAATTTCCTACGCACACGCAAGACCATGGTGATGGCATAGCAACGAGAGGGGAGAGTGTCTGTCCACGTACCCTCGTAGACCGAAAGCGGAAGCATTATAACAACGCGGTTGATGTAGTCGACGCGTCTTCACGATCCGACCGATCCAAGCACCGAACGTCGACACCTCCGAAGTTCTGCACACGCTCAGCTCGATGACGATCCCGGACTCGATCCAGCAAAGTGTCGGGATGAGTTCCCTCAACCGACGGCGTGGTGGACGATGATGATGCTCCACCGACGCAGGGCTTCGCTTAAGCTCATGACGATATGACTTCTCCGGCGCAGGGCTTCGCTAAGCTCCGCGACGATATGACCGAAGTGGAATATGGTGGAGGGGGCACCGCACACGGCTAAGGAACGATCCGTAAATCAACTTGTGTGTCATGGGGTGCCCCCTGCCCCGTATATAAAGGAGCAAGGGGGTGCGGCCAGCCCAGGCGGCGCTGAGGAGTCCTACTCCCACCGAGTAGGACTCCCCCTTCCTAGTTGGATTAGGATTGGAGGAGGGGAAGAGGGAAGGGCGCCGCCTCTCCTTGTCCTATTCGGACTAGAGGGGAGGGGCGCGCGCCTGCCCCGCCGCCCTCTTCTCTCCCTATGGCCCATTAAGGCCCATAGACCCCCCGGGGGGTTCCGGTAACCCCCCGGTGTTCCGGTAACGTCCTGTTTTCATCCGGAACCTTTCCGAAGTCAAAACATAGGCTTCCAATATATCAATCTTTATGTCTCGACCATTTCGAGACTCCTCGTCATGTCCGTGATCACATCCGGACTCGAACAACCTTCGTACATCAAAACTTATAAACTCATAATGAACTGTCATCGAAGCGTTAGCGTGCGGACCCTACGGGTTCGAGAACTATGTAGACATGACCTAGAACCATTCTCGGTCAATAACCAATAGCGGAACCTGGATGCCCATATTGGTTCCTACATATTCTACAAAGATCTTTATCGGTCAAACCGCATAACGATATACGTTTGTTACTTTTGTCATCGGTATGTTACTTACCCGAGATTCGATCGTCGGTATCCAATACCTAGTTCAATCTCGTTACCGGTAAGTCTCTTTACTCGTTCCGTAATACATCATCTCACAACTAACTCATTAGTTGTAATGCTTGCAAGGCTTATGTGATGTGTATTACCAAGAAGGCCCAGAGATACCTCTCCGACAATCGGAGTGACAAAACCTAATCTCGAAATACGCCAACCCAACATGTACCTTTGGAGACACCTGTAGTACTCCTTTATAATCACCCAGTTACGTTGTGACGTTTGGTAGTACCAAAGTGTTCCTCCGTAAACGGAGTTGCATAATCTCATAGTTACAGGAACATGTATAAGTCATGAAGAAAGCAATAGCAACATACTAAACGATCAATTGCTAGGCTAACGGAATGGGTCATGTCAATCACATCATTCTCCTAATGATGTGATCCCGTTAATCAAATGACAACTCATGTCTATGGTTAGGAGACATAACCATCTTCGATTAACGAGCTAGTCAAGTAGAGGCATACTAGTGACACTCTGTTTGTCTATGTATTCACACATGTATTATGTTTCCGGTTAATACAATTCTAGCATGAATAATAAACATTTATCATGATATAAGGAAATAAACAATAACTTTATTATTGCCTCTAGGGCATATTTCCTTCAGTCTCCCACTTGCACTAGAGTCAATAATCTAGTTCACATCATCATGTGATTCAACACCAATATTCACATCTGTATGTGATTAACACCCATAGTTCACATCGTCATGTGACCAACATCCAATGGGTTTACTAGAGTCAATAATCTAGTTCACATCGCTATGTGATTAACACCCAAAGAGTACTAAGGTATGATCATGTTTTGCTCGTGAGAGAAGCTTAGTCAACGGGTCTGTCACATTCAGATCCGTATGTATTTTGCAAATATTCTATGTTTACAATGCTATGCACGGAGCTACTCTAGCTAATTGCTCCCACTTTCAATATGTATCCAGATTGAGACTTAGAGTCATCTGGATCAGTGTAAAAAGCTTGCATCGATGTAACTCTTTACGACGGGCTCTTTTATCACCTCCATAATCGAGAAATATTTCCTTAGTCCTCACTAAGGATGTTCTTGACCAATGTCCAGTGATCTACTCCTAGATCACTATTGTACTCCCTTGCCAAATTCAGAGCAAGGTATACAATAGGTCTGGTACATAGCATAGCATACTTTATAGAACCTATGACTGAGGTATAGGGAATGACTTTCATTCTCTTTCTATCTTCTGCCGTGGTCGGGCTTTGAGTCTTACTCAATTTTACACCTTGTAACACAGGCAAGAACTCTTTCTTCGACTGTTCCATTTTGAACCTTTTCAAAATCTTGACAAGGTATGTACTCATTGAAAAAATCTTATCAAGCGTTTTGATCTATCTATATAGATCTTGATGCTCAATGTGTAAGCAGCTTTACCGAGGCCCTTCTTTGAAAAAACTCCTTTCAAATACTCCTTTATGCTTTGCAGAATAATTCTACATTATTTCCGATCAACAATATGTCATTCACATATACTTATCAGAAATGCTATAGTGCTCCCACTCACTTTCTTGTAAATACAGGTTTCTCCAAAAGTCTGTATAAAACCATATGCTTTGATCAACTCATCAAAGCGTATATTCCAACTCCGAGATGCTTGCACCAGTCCATTGATGGATCGCTGGAGCTTGCACATTTTGTTAGCTCCTTTTCGGATTGACAAAACCTTCTGGTTGCATCATATACAACTCTTCTTTAATAAATCCTATTAAAGAATGTAGTTTTGACATCCATTTGCCAGATTTCATAAAATGTGGCAATTGCTAACATGATTCGGACAGACTTAAGAATCGCTACAGTTGAGAAAATCTCATTGTAGTCAACACCTTGAACTTGTCGAAAACCTTTTTGTGACAAGTCGAGCTTTGTAGATAGTAACACTACTATCAGTGTCCGTCTTCCTCTTGAAGATCCATTTTTTTAACATGGCTTGCTGATCATCGAGCAAGTCAATCAAAGTCCATACTTTGTTCTCATTCATGGATCCTATCTCAGATTTCATGGCCTCAAGCCATTTCGCGGAATCTGGGCTCATCATCGCTTCCTCATAGTCCGTAGGTTTCATCATGGTCTAGTAACATGACTTCCAGAATACGATTACCGTACCACTCTGGTGCGGATTTTACTCTGGAAGACCTACGAGGTTTGGTAGCAACTTGATCTGAAGTTTCATGATCATCATCATTAACTTCCTCACTAATTGGTGTAGGAATCACTGGAACTGATTTCTGTGATGAACTACTTTCCAATAAGGGAGAAGGTACAATTACCTCATCAAGTTCTACTTTCCTCCCACTCACTTCTTTCGAGAGAAACTTCTTCTCTAGAAAGGATCCATCTCAGCAACGAAAAACTTGCCTTCGGATCTGTGATAGAAGGTGTACCCAATAGTTACCTTTGGGTATTCTATGAAGACGCACTTCTCCAATTTGGGTTCGAGCTTATCAGGTGAAAACTTTTTCACATAAGTATCACAACTCCAAACTTTTAAGAAACGACAGCTTAGGTTTACTATTAAACCATAGTTCATATGGTGTCGTCTCAACGGATTTAGATGGTGCCCTATTAAACGTGAATGCAGCTGTCTCTAATGCATAACCCCAAAACGATATTGGTAAATCGGTAAGAGACATCATTGATCGCATCATATCAAAATAAAGTACGGTTACGACGTTCGGACACACCATAACGTTGTGGTGTTCCAGGTGGCGTGAGCTGTGAAACTATTCCACTTTGTTTTAATTGAAGACCAAACTCGTAACTCAAATATTCATCTCCACGATCAGATCGCAGAAACTTTATTTTCTTGTTACGATGATTTTCTACTTCACTCTGAAATTCTTTGAACTTTTCAACTATTTGAGACTTATGTTTCATCAAGAAGATATACCCATATCTGCTCAAATCATCTTGTGAAGGTCAGAAAATAACGATACTTGCCACGAGCATCAACACTCATTGGATCGCATACATCGGTATGTATTATTTCCAATAAGTCAATATCTCGTTCCATTGTTCCGAACAATGGAGTTTCAGTCATCTTGCCCAAAAGGCACGGTTCGCAAGCATCAAATGATTCATAATCAAGTGATTCCAAAGATCAATCAGCATGGAGTTTCTTCATGCGCTTTACACCGATATGACCCAAACGGCAGTGCCACAAATAAGTTGCACTATCATTATTAACTTTGCATCTTTTGGCATCAATATTATGAATATGTGTATCACTACTATCGAGATCCAACAAACTATTTTCATTGGGTGTATGACCATTGAAGGTTTTATTCATTTAAACAGAACAACAATTATTCTCTGATTTTAAATGAATAACCGTTTTGAAATAAACATGATCAAATCATATTCATGCTCAACGCAAACACCAAATAACATTTATTTAGGTTTAACACTAATCCCGAAAGTATAGGGAGTGTGCGATGATGATCATATCAATCTTGGAACTACTTCCAACACTCATCGTCACTTCCCCTTCAACTAGTCTCTGTTTATTCAGAACTCCTGTTTGAGTTACTAATCTTAGCAACCAAACAAGTATCAAATACTCAGGGGCTACTATAAACACTAGTAAGGCACACATCAATAACCTGTATATCAAATATAACCTTGTTCACTTTGCCATCCTTCTTATCCACCAAATATTCAGGGGTAGTTCCGCTTCCAGTGACCAGTTCCATTGCAGCAAAAGTACTTAGTCTCAGGCTTAGGTCCAGACTTGGGCTTCTTCACTCGAGCAGCAACTTGCTTGCCGTTCCTTTTGAAGTTCCCTTTCTTCCCTTTGCCCTTTTCCTTGAGACTAGTGGTCTTGTCAACCATCAACACTTGATGTTTTTCTTGATTTCTACCTTCGCCGATTTTAGCATCGCGAAGAGCTCGAGAATCTTTTTCGTCATCCCTTGCATACCATAGTTCATCACGAAGTTCTACTAACTTAGTGATGGTGACTAGAGAATTCTGTCAATCACTATCTTATCTGGAAGATTAACTCCCACTTGATTCAAGCGATTGAAGTACTCAGACAATCTGAGCACATGCTCACTAGTTGAGCGATTCTCCTCCATCTTTTAGCTATAGAACTTGTTGGAGAGTTCATATCTCTCAACTCGGTATTTGCTTGAAATATTAACTTCAATTCCTGGAACATCTTATATGGTCCATGACGCTTCAAAACATCTTTGAAGTCCCGATTCTAAGCCGTTAAGCATGGTGCACTAAACTATCAAGTAGTCATCATATTGAGCTAGCCAAACGCTCATAACGTCGCATCTGCTCATATTGAGCTAGCCAAACGCTCATAACGCCTCGCATCTGCTCCTGTAATAGGTCTGTCACCTAGCGGTGCATTAAGGACATAATTCTTCTGTGCAGCAATGAGGATAAACCTCAGATCACGGATCCAATCCGCATCATTGCTACTAACATCTTTCAACACAATTTTCTCTAGGAACATATCAAAATAAACATTTGAAAGCAACAACGCGAGCTATTGATCTACAACATAGTTTGCAAAAATACTACCAGGACTAAGTTCATGATAAATTTAAGTTTAATTAATCATATTAAAAACCTCCCACTTAGACAGACATCTCTCTAGTCATCTAAGTGATTACGTGATCCAAATCAACTAAACCATGTCCGATCATCACGTGAGATGGAGTAGTTTCAATGGTGAACATCACTATGTTGATCATATCTACTATATGATTCACGCCGACCTTCGGTCTCCGTGTTCGAGGCCATATCTGTTATATGCTAGGCTCGTCAAGTTTAACCTGAGTATTCGCGTGTGCAACTGTTTTGCACTCGTTGTAGATGGACGTAGAACTTATCACACCCGATCATCACGTGGTGTCTGGGTACTATGAACTTTTAGCAACGTTGCATACTCAGGGAGAACACCTCTTGATTATTTTAGTGAGAGATCATCTTATAATGCTACCGTCAATCAAAGCAAGATAAGATGCATAAAGGATAAACATCACATGCAATCAATATAAGTGATATGATATGGTCATCATCATCTTGTGCTTGTGATTCCATCGCCAAGCACCGTCATGATCACCATCGTCACCGGCGCGACACCTTGATCTCCATCGTAGCATCGTTGTCGTCTCGCCAACTATTGCTTCTACGACTATCGCTACTGCTTAGTGATAAAGTAAAGCAATTACATGGCGTTTGCATTTCATACAATAAAGCGACAACCATATGGCTCCTGCCAGTTGCCGATAACTCGGTTACAAAACATGATCATCTCATACAACAAAATATAGCATCACGTCTTGACCACATCACATCACAACATGCCCTGCAAAAACAAGTTAGACGTCCTCTACTTTGTTGTTGCAAGTTTTACGTGGCTGCTACGGGCTGAGCAAGAACCGTTCTTACCTACGCATCAAAACCACAACGATAGTTTGTCAAGTTGGTGCTGTTTTAACCTTCGCAAGGACCGGCGTAGCCACACTCGGTTCAACTAAAGTGAGAGAAACCGACACCGCCGGTCACCTTTAAGCAATTAGTGCTCAAGCGGTGAAACCAGTCTCGCGTAAGCGTACGCGTAATGTCGGTCCGGGCCGCTTCATCTCACAATACCGCCGAACCAAAGTATGACATGCTGGTAAGCAGTATGACTTATATCGCCCACAACTCACTTGTGTTCTACTCGTGCACATGACATCAACGCATAAAACCAGGCTCGGATGCCACTGTTGGGAAACGTAGTAATTTCAAAAATTTCTCCTACGCACACGCAAGACCATGGTGATGGCATAGCAACGAGAGGGGAGAGTGTCTGTCCACGTACCCTCGTAGACCGAAGCGAAGCGTTATAACAACGCGTTGATGTAGTCGACGCCTTCATGATCCGACCGATCCAAGCACCGAACGTCGGCACCTCCGAGTTCTGCACACGTTCAGCTCGATGACGATCCCCGGACTCCGATCCAGCAAAGTGTCGGGGATGAGTTCCGTCAGCACGACGGCGTGGTGACGATGATGATGCTCCACCGACGCAGGGCTTCGCCTAAGCTCCGCGACGATATGACTTCTCCGGCGCAGGGCTTCGCCTAAGCTCCGCGACGATATGACCAAAGTGGAATATGGTGGAGGGGGGCACCGCACACGGCTAAGGAACGATCCGTAGATCAACTTGTGTGTCATGGGGTGCCCCCTGCCTCAGATATAAAGGAGCAAGGGGTGCGGCCAGCCCAGGCGGCGCTGGAGGAGTCCTACTCCCACCGAGTAGGACTCCCCTCCTAGTTGGATTAGGATTGGAGGAGGGGAAGAGGGAAGGGCGCGCCCTCTCCTTGTCCTATTCGGACTAGAAGGGAGGGGGCGCGCCTACCCTGGCCGGCCCTTCCTCTTCTCCCTATGGCCCATTAAGGCCCATAGACCCCCGGGGTTCCGTAACCCCGGTGTTCCGAGAACTTCCTGTTTTCATCCGAACCTTTCAAGTCCAAACATAGGCTTCCAATATATCAATCTTTATGTCTCGACCATTTCGAGACTCCTCGTCATGTCCGTGATCACATCCGGGACTCCGAACAACCTTCGGTACATCAAAACTTATAAACTCATAATGAACTGTCATCGAAACGTTAAGCATGCGGACCCTACGGGTTCGAGAACTATGTATACATGACCTAGAACCATTCTCGGTCAATAAACAATAGCGGAACCTGGATGCCCATATTGGGTCCTACATATTCTACGAAGATCTTTATCGGTCAAACCACATAACGATATACGTTTGTTACTTTTGTCATCGGTATGTTACTTACCCGAGATTCGATCGTTGGTATCCAATACCTAGTTCAATCTCATTACCGGTAAGTCTCTTTACTCGTGCCGTAATACATCATCTTACAACTAACTCATTAGTTGTAATGCTTGCAAGGCTTATGTGATGTGTATTACCGAGAAGGCCCAGAGATACCTCTCCGACAATCGGAGTGACAAAACCTAATCTCGAAATACGCCAACCCAACATGTACCTTTGGAGACACCTATAGTACTCCTTTATAATCACCCGATTCGTTGTGACGTTTGGTAGTACCCAAAGTGTTCCTCCGGTAAACGGGAGTTGCATAATCTCATAGTTACAGGAACATGTATAAGTCATGAAGAAAGCAATAGCAACATACTAAACGATCAAGTGCTAGGCTAACGGAATGGGTCATGTCAATCACATCATTCTCCTAATGATGTGATCCCGTTAATCAAATGACAACTCATGTCTATGGTTAGGAAACATAACCATCTTCGATTAACGAGCTAGTCAAGTAGAGGCATACTAGTGACACTCTGTTTGTCTATGTATTCACACATGTATTATGTTTCCGGTTAATACAATTCTAGCATGAATAATAAACATTTATCATGATATAAGGAAATAAACAATAACTTTATTATTGCCTCTAGGGCATATTTCCTTCAGCTGTCTGGATGTGTTTTGCTTCCATATCTTTCTTCTCTACTATCTCAGTATACATGAGTTGCACAATGAGACTTGAAGTCAGGTTCGGATGCTTCACCAGCAGGTTCTTCCTCACACAATTATGTGGGATGACAATGGTGACAACCCAGTGGATGTCGTGCTTGACACGTGCCTGCACCTTCCCTGGACAACCTTTTTCAACACATTTCACGGTATAGTTTGTTGGACTTGATATGTGTGTCTTGAAAACCCTCTGCGAGACATAGCCCACTTTATCACCGCATACTTCAATTTTTCTTTGTATCAAACATAGCCCCTATTTGTACTTGGTTCAGATTATACTGCCATGGAGTCTCATGGCCATCGCTCACCGTAAGGCGGTGGATATGTCCTGCTCCCATGCAGAAGGAATCGGTACCTCAACTTCATCCTCAGAATTTTCAGAATCCAGTTCCTCCACCAATCCATCCTCGCCCTCTTCCTCCATCACCCTCTGCATTTCATCCCTTCCTCATCCCCATCAGCAAAACCTGAACCAGCTAATATTATCGACCGGCTACTCTGCCAAAGATCGTGACCACAAACATTGTGTGGCATGTAGTCCGACTCTTTCTCGGGTTGGCTAGCATCCACATCTTGTGGCTGTGACCGGATAAAACAATCTCGTTAGCCACTTCACTGCCTTGGCGGGTTCATACCCCCGTGGAGTTCGACGATATTCTCCTCCTTTGGCACAGGTTGCACAAGTGCATATGGGTGGATTCTTCGGTCTCGACAGCCTTAACAGGACAACCAATGCTGGCTCCTATCTACCGCATCAACTCCCACTTGACATTTTTACAGATTTGGTCCACAATGCATGAATACCGACGAACATACTTCAGATCCGATCAAACTAGTTGTCAACCAGTACTTCAACCTGTCTAATGTCCGGTCTGTCGGGTCAGCTAGTGTCATGACGCCATTTTTAAACTCGCTAAGATCAACCCCCAACTCATTATATCGAACATTACCAGCGCCGTAGTAAACAGTCAAATTTACTGATTCAGACATTTTCACCTGTCAGACATTGTCATCCTCTCATTAATCACAACAAAGACTAATATTACCCGTTACACTAACTACGCGCTAAAATGCCACCACGAACATATTAACACTAACTAACAAACTATACAATTTAGAGAAAATTTGTGACGCCATGGTTATACCTTCGAAGCGTGCGTCTCTTCCGGTCACCGGCACCGACCACCGGACAACGGCAGCGCCGCCCACTCGACGACCGGAGGTTCAACTCCGGTCAACCCCCAAGCTGCTGCTCCTCCTCACCACCTCCTCCACAGCTCCTGCTCCTCCTCACCACCACCTCCTTCCCAACCGGACCTCCTCCACCCCACCATGGCTCCTCCCCAAGCGCACAAAAAACTATCCCATAACAAAAAAAAAACACCGTAGGCCGGTGGAGAATGCTATGATCTATCTATTTTGTGCCTTGGTTGTGTAAATGAGTGCAAATTGGAGGAGATCAGGGAGGAGGCCGGAGCTCTACAGAGAAGAACGAGAGGAACGAGATAGAACAGAGGCGAGCAGGAAGAGGAAGGTGACGACGGGATCGGCCTTATCCCGACCTTTTCGGTCTACGCCTGGCCGAAAAGCTTTTCGGCTGCGGGCTGGCCGAAAACGGCCCATTTCGGTCTAGGCCTGGCCGAAGCTACTATTTTCGGCCCAGCCCCACCCGACGAGACCTCTTCGGCCCAACTGAGGCTCATTTCGGCCTACAGCTGGACGAAAAGTCCTTTTCGGCCTAGTTCTGGCCGAAAACTACCACTTCGGCCACCACGAGACCGACAGGGTCATATTTTTGATATATTGGCAATTGGTACTATAGTTTCCGAATTAGATATAAAAAAGGTGATAGTTTTGAAAAAAAAATCCACACTATTCCTCTTCCTCACAGCTCATTCCCTTCCTCCCTATTTCTGCTCCATCCCGATCTAAACTGCGGCGACCTAGTAGATCCGGCGACATGTGTGCCTCCTCCTCCTCCTCCTCCTCCCAGTCACTCACACCCACCTCCTCCTCCTCCTCCCAGTCACTCGCACCCAACGTCTAGAAGCAGGTTCCTCTTCCTCTCATCCACTGCCCGTGGTGCAACAATGGCGACGTGATGTGCACTGGTGGGTCTCACAGACTGAGAAGAACCCCGGCAAACAAGCATCACCGGGTGAAGTGCATACCTTTGCCCATTTTATTCAATCGAAGAACCTCCTTGCATCCACCGCTTGAGATTTGCATCCAATTCTTTCATGTGATAAAACTACTACTTGTTCCTGCTGAATCCCCAATATAGACCCGAAAGTGCGGCTTCTGGAAGTGTCCTCCGTGCGAAGTGGCATATGTTGTTCATCCACGCACCCAATCAATCTAGCAACAGCCTCGGCGCGCTCAGATGGATCTTCGTCAGCGGCATCCTCAACCTAGCAGGGGCTCTCCATCTCTGCCTCGAGAACTACTGACGCGCTGTCGCCCATCGCTGAAGCTACCTTTTATTATTACTTCAGTAATCAACCAGGTTTCCTGGAATTTTATTTCCTCGTTTATTCTCTGAGAAGTTTCTTTCCTTGATTTTTCTCTCCAGGTTTCCTGGATTTTTTTACGAGATCAGATTGTTCGAGGCTTCCAGTGAGCTCTTCTCCAACTCATTTTCTTTCCTCGTTTTTTTTTTCTCTCTGAAAAATTTCCTGGATTTTTTGTACAAGATCAGATTTGTGTTCTTCAAATGTGGGTTTTTTCTTCGATAGGGAAAAATCTCGGAAATTAGTAGGCTTTCCATGACTGCGATTTGCAATTTTCACCTTCAGAATTTGCGGTGAACTGTCCTGGTCTTATTTGAAATTTGGGTGATTAATCAGCATTTTATCAATGAAATTCCACAGTGCTTTTTTGAGTAGTTATATTGCCTGATTAATGAGTTGTTGATGAATATGTAATTAAGATTACCTTTTGATGCATCATAGGACAACTTCATCAAGTATTATCACTGTCAATGTTGTAAATTTGTTGATGGATCTACCGTCTCGGAATGTATTTGCTGACGAACCATGTTATCTGAAATCAGTGTGTCAAGATTCACTGATAAGTTAATTTTGTTTGAATCATGTATGATGGGGCAGTGATTTTCTTGTGCATCGATGGGTCTGATGAAAGGAGTTGTTTCCAGCTAATCAAAATTAGGTAGTGAGTTTTCTAGCCAGCACGGACTTAGCTGTTCTTGCATGTACAGTTGTCCGTACCAAATTGTAGCGGTAATTCCCAGTTTAGTTAGTAGCTAATTAACTACCCAGGAAGCTGACAGCTAACTACAGACAATATAGGTTCAGTGAACAAGTGAAAAGTAGAAAAAGGAGCTTACATCAGCGTTAATTCCCAGTGGACCGATGGATTTCTTAGGCTCAAATTTGCAAATGTGTTGACGTGATGTACTGCCAGTTCTATCTTATTGGCCCATGTAATCTTTGGTTTACAGAAGTGTGTTGTAAACCAAATGCACCGTCAGTTCTAACCACTCTATTGTTTCCAAATTTAATCTTTATGCCTGCATCAATGTTTCTGAAAGTCAAGTTTTGTTTTTGCTATTTGAGCAGAAATTGACGGTTTTTAGATTCTAGAAGGCACTACTATGTGATGAAAAATAGAGTTGTCTCTCTGAAAATTGATTGACTGAATTACCAGCAATTTTTTTTAAATATCCCCATGAAAAGCATGGAAGGAATTGCTACGGGGGACACAAATAAGTCTCTGAATGTTGTATGATGCATAATGCTAAAAATTCCAAAACGGCTAACTGTTCTCCTGCATTTACTGCCTTGTATTGATAATTGTAACCTGCTTTTCACCAAAAAACTTCCTCGGTTCACAGCAGGTTTTGGCTGCAGCACCTCCACACCACTTCATAACTGCAGCTACTGCAGCCTGTACATGAGTCAGACAGACACGAGTCATTTAAAGATGGACCCACTAGTCATTTAAAGATGGAGTATTTAGAAGATGTATCCGGGGTGTATCTATGAACTGTAAAATGATTTCAGCATTCAATGACATGATCTGACTGAAGTAACGTGAGGCGTGGATATCAGTTGGTGGAGCACCTCGGTGCCACAAATCCTCATCCCATACGCATATCCCTAGACTATATTACTACCTTCATAGTGTGTAGTAACATAAGTGTGGTGTCATGCAAAGCTTTATTTATTAGGTTATAGACTCATATTGCATTGGGACATGTGATGTTACAGTAACTAGCTAAGTTACTCTAACTACCTCTCTTATTAACTCATTGCCACATAAGCAAATTTGATGAGTTGGACTCGATGTTACTGCTGAAGTTACTCCCAGTGTGGCTAGTCTGAGGGCATCCCAACGATGTTATTAAATCAAACACGTATTCATCTATAGATTGGTCTGGACCAGTCCACTGATAGTCAGAGCTAGTCCTAGAACTTTAGGGGCCCGGGACGGGATTAGAGCTCGGGGCCCTTAGAGTATTGCCCTCTGGACCTATTTTCGAGTCATCTTTCCTGCTTCACGTCTGATCCCAAGACAAAAAAAGGAAAGGAGAAAAAGAAAAGAGAAAACAAAAATAATGAGAGAAAAAGAAAGAAGGGGCGATGTTATTATCATTAACCAAACTTGTGCTTCAGAGTAGCATCATGTTTTTCATATAGAGAATCTCCTATGTTGTCACTTTCATATACTAGTGGAATTTTTTTATTTTAGAACTTGGTTTGTATATTCCGATGATGGGCTTCCTCAAATGCTCGAGGTCTTCACTAGAGAGCAAGTTGGATACACACCCATTTAGTTTTCAGTTGAGCTTTCATACACTTATAGCTCTTAGTGCATCTGTTGCATGGCAATTCCTACCCCTCGGATTGACAGCAATTGATGGGCCCCTTCATGGCCCATTGATGATTAGTCACGTCGATGTGAGACTATCTTCCTTTTTGTCTTCTCCATTTTAATCTCTACCACCATATTGTATTCCACCCATAGTGCTATATCCATGGCATGCGCTCATGTATTGCACAGAGGTTGAAAAAACTGAAGCGCGTTAAAAAATATGAACCAATTACTCGGCTTGTCTTCGGGGTTGTGCATAATAAATACTTTATGTTAAGAAGATGGAGCATGACAAGACTATATGATTTTGTAGGGATAACATTCTTTAGCACTGATATTTTGAAAGACATGATTGTTTGTTGGGATGCCTGAGTATTGATGTCTTTATATTAAATTATAGATTATTGCTTTAGATCACTCATGTCTTAATATTCATGCCATGATTAGAATACATGATCAAGATTATGCTAGGTACCTACTCTGTGACAAGCAGGAATTAAGCTTGGGCATGCTGATATGTCTCCGTCGTATCTATATTTTTTGATTGTTTCATGTTAATATTCTACAACTTCTATATACTTTTGGTAACATTTTATATTATTATTGAGACAGACATATTGATCCAGTCCCCAGTGCCAGTTCATGTTTGTTGCATGTTTTTGTTTCGCAAAATATTCATATTAAACAAAGTCTAAACACGATAAAAATTTACAGAGATTTTTTGGGAATATGTGTGATTTTTAAGAAGAAGAATCAACACAAGACGATACTCGAGGGCCCCACAAGTCACCACGGCACGCTGTGGTGGCTTGTGAGCCCATCGTAAGGCAGTTGCAGCCCTTCTTTCGCCACAAGAAAGATAATATCCGGAAAAAATTATGTTAAAATTTCAGCCTAATCGGAGTTACGGATCTCCAGAAATTTAAGAAACAGTTTTTGGGGGAGGCAAAGGAAGAAGAGGGGGGGGCTCTCCCCTCTCTCCCGGTGGCGCCGGAATGCCGCTGGAGCAATCATCATGTGACGGTGATCTACACCAACAACTTCTTCATCTTCCTCAACACCTCAATCACCTTCCCTCATCTATATTCAGCGGTCCACGCTCCTGCAACCCGTTGTACTCTCTACTTGAACATGGTGTTTTATGCTTCGTATTATTTATCCAACGATGTGTTGCCATCCTATGATGTCTGAGTAAATTTTTGTTGTCCTTTTGGATGATTGGTGAATTGCTATGATTGGTTTGTTAGTGGTATGTTGATAGGACTATGCATTGGAGGGCAAGAGTGACGGAAACTTCTTCCTACTATAGAAATTGATTCACATGGGATTGAAGGGGGGCCAATATATCTTAATGCTATGGTTGAGTTTTATCTTAATGAACTTTAGTAGTTGCGGATGCTTCCTAATAGTTCCAATCATAAGTGTATAGAATTCAAAGTGAGGGATGGCATGCTATCACTGGCCTCTCCCATATAAAAACTTGTTATTGGTCTAGTAACTTAGCCAATTGCTTAGAGACAATTCCGCAAATCCTACCACCACTTTTCCACACTCGTTATACTAAATTAATTGTACTTTAATTACAACAGCACCTACCTTTTATTTTGATGTTCTTTATTATTTTGCAAACCTACCCCTTTACACCTACAAAGTACTTCTAGTTTCGTACTTGTTATAGGTAAAGCGAATGTTAAGTATGCGTAGAGTTGTATCGGTGGTCAATAGAACTTGAAGGGAATATAAATCATACCTTTAGATCCTCATTAGTTTCGACACATTTATTTATCAAAAAAGTTATAATTGATCTTCTATACTTGTGGTTTTCACACAATAATAAGAAGAGAAGTAGTAGAAGAAGAGTAGAAGCAGCAACAACAGCAGAAGAAGATGTGCCGCATCAGTAGAAAAAAAAACAACAGCAGCAAAACAAGAAGAGGACGAGGATGGACTTCCATCTAATTTGGCTTTGATGAAATTTCCCATATTGATCCATTTGACTGCTAAATTTGTAATGCTATTTGTTAGTAGTTAGGATGGACTGCCATTTGCTTTCTAGATAGGACCGAAACGAAGTTAAAATAGTGTGCGGTAAGGTCATCACTTTTTTTTCTCGAATACGCACGAGTGTGCGTACTATATTATAAAGAAGGAATCGGGGTAAAGAGCCCGTCCACGTTAGTGTTACAGGTTACATATATACACTGAACACTAACTCCACCCTCCACCTTTCTCTCCTATGGCTACCTACGCTCCCCTGCCCACTCCTCCACCTCTGCAAAGAAGGCGTCTGTGTCTCCTCGTAGTATGCCCGCTTGCTTCCATATACGGCCCTCTCGGACGACTGCTTGGATGATCCTGTTCTTCGAGGGTGTAGCTCCGTCAAAGACAATCGAGTTGCGATGCTTCCATATCTGCCATAGTCCTAGAATGATGATTGTGTTGGCATCCCTCTCGGCCGGCCTTCTTCCTCCCTTGTCTTGACACCACACCCCGAGGCTTTCACTCGCAGAGGGTATACATTCCGGCTTGCGCAAGGGATGGCAGATCGCTGTCCACACTTCCCGCACAACAACACACTCAAGTAGAACGTGGTTTATGCTCTCATCATCTTGGCTGCACATAGGGCAGTACTCTTGATGGTCCAGTCCACGTCTTGCTAGTCGATCGGAAGTCCAGCACCTGTTCTGGATTGCGAGCCATGTGAAGAAACGGCATGGCGCCGGTGCCCTTGATTTCCAAGTGAATTCAGCCGTGGGAACGACCTGCCTGCCCCAGAACTTGGCCGCATAGGCGCTCCGCGCTGAAAAGCATCTGCTAGCCTCCCATGTCCAAGAAATGGCATCATTTTGTGCTGGGTCCAGCTCGACTTGTTGTATCATCGTCCACAACTGCAGGTATTCATGCAATGATTCAGCAGTGATCTCCGGGCTCACCTGGGTGATCCAGTTGTCGTTCAGAAGCGCCTGGGATACGGTGCATGTTCTTCTTGTTTTCCTCCTGACTCGCCCATAGGTCAAGGTTGCGATCTGTCCGATCCTGTGGCCTTCAAGCCATCTATCCTCCCAAAAGAGTGCCGTATTTCCATCCCCTAGGGTCCAGCGAGCAGCCGCGTTGAAGATTTATGTTGAGGCTTTTGGCACCCTGATGTCAAACTCTGCCCATGGCCTTGTTGCATCCGCTCGTTGCAACTAGGGCCATCTTGCTTGCACCGCCTTGTTCATCCATCCTAGGTTGGGGATGCCTAGTCCACCTGCCCACTTCGGGGCGCAGACCGATTCCCAAGCGACCGCGCATCTTCCACCAGAGGAGTTCGCCTCCGCGCACCAAAGAAAACTGCGGCATATTCTGTTCATTGCTGAGATTGTCTTCTGCGGGAGGTCGAGTGCCATCATCGCATGTAGCGGTATCGCACACAACACGGCTTGTACAAGGAGCATTCTTCCACTCTTTGGCATCTTCGTAGCTTTCCACTTTGGCAACGCCATGGCAAGTTGATCCACAAGGCCTGATAGCTGAACATGGGACTGTTTTCTGAGGGTGAGCGGCAATCCAAGGTACTTGCACGGGAAGGTACCTCGAGGACACCCAAGTGCCCGCTCCACAATCTCCAAGGTCTCGGCGGAGTAACGTATAGGGTAGACCGCACTTTTGGCCAAATTGACACGGAGGCCCGATGCCTCACCAAACAGAGTAAGCAGAGATGCGCAGGTGCTCAAATCCCGCTCATTTGTCTTGAGGAAGATCCTTACGTCGTCAGCGAACATCGAGAGGCGGTGGTGCAGTCCGGTTCTTGCCAAGGGAGCCAGCAAGCCCCTAGTGGTCGCGAGCTCAAACATGCGGTGTAGGGGCTCCATGATAAGGATGAAAAGCATTGGGGATAATGGTGCACCTTGTCGTAAGCCCATGGTGTTGTATATTGGTCTACCCGGCGTACCGTTGATCATGATCCTAGTTTATGAGCTTGCCAGTAGACCACAGATCCACGTGATCCAACGCTCCCCAAACCCTGCCTTGCGCAGCACTTCCAGTAGGAAAGGCCAATGAACCGAGTCAAACGCCTTTGATATATCCAGCTTGAGCATGATGGCCGGGTCCCGTAGGGCGTGTAGCCTCCTAGATGTGCATTGGACGAGCATGAAGTTGTCGTGGATCGAACGTCCCCGCACGAACGTGCTCTGGTGGTTTCCCACAATGGAAGGAAGGTCCACGGCCAGCCGCGTGGCCAGAGTCTTGTCGAAGATCTTGATCGCGCTATGAACCAAGCTCACCGGTCGAAAATCACGGATGTCCACAACACCATCCTTCTTGGGCAGCAGGGATACAATCGCCTTGTTAATTGCATGCAGCCCTCTCATGTCCCCTTGGTGAAAAGCGTGAAGTGCCCTCATTAGATCCTCCTTGATTATAGGCCAGCAAGTTGCGAAGAATCGGCCCGTGAAGCCGTCTGGACCTGGCGCCTTGTCCATGGGCATGTTTTTCACAATCTTCTCCACCTCTTCCATGGTGAAAGGCAGCTCAAGATGCGACAGATCCACAGTGGGCAGGTTTAGGAGGTCAAGATCAATGGTGTGCGCCCTTTCAATGGTGCCAGCGAACACGTTCGCGTAGTAGTCATCCACCTCCGAAGAAATCTCCTCATGCGAGCTGACCGTGGTGTCTCCGCTGCGGATTGTCGTGATCATGTTCCTTCTTTGCCGGTGGCAAGCATGTTGGTGAAAAAAGCTTGTGTTTGCATCTCCCTCCCGGAGGGAGAGAATTCTGGATCTTTGCCGCGCAATTGATCGCTCCAGAGAGCAAAGGCCGAGCAACTTCAGCTTCCGTGTGCGTCGCAAATCTCTCTCCTGTGGGGATAGAGCTCTTGTATCCATTGCTTTGTCCAGACGTGCAATTATCTCCATGGCAATGGCAATCTGCAGCTTGATGTTTCCTATCCAGCGGTCGCTCCACTTCTTCAGTCCTTTTGCCGTGGCTCGCAGCTTGAGATCAAGCGTGACATATGGGTTCTCTTCTCTGGGTACGGAGGTCCACAACTCCTCCACCTTTTGCATAAAACCCTCCGCTCTTGTCCAGAACGCCTCAAACTTGAACCGTTTACCCATGCGCAGATCCGCCTCCATGTCCAGCAAGAGGGGACAGTGGTCCGAAACTGAAGAGCCCAGGGCAGTGAGCTGACATGTCGGGTATAGATCCTCCCAAGGTGACGTGGTGAAAACTCGGTCAATCTTCTCCATTGTCGAATGTGCCCGTTCGTTGGACCAAGTATACCTCCGGCCATTCAAATAAACCTCCTTGAGCTCAAGATTGTTGAGCTTTGCACGGAAGCGTGCCATCATCCGCCTGTTCACCGACGTGTTGTTTTTGTCCTCCGGGTTAACCAACAAGTTGAAGTCTCCCATAACATCCCATGGCCCAGCGATCAGCTCACGGATATCCACCAATTCCTGCATGAACTCCACTTTTTCATGGTCATGTTGTGGGCCTTAGACCCCAGTCATCCACCATTGCGCCCCTCCCGCGTGTGTGACTAGCGCGGTGAGGGCGTTCGTCGTGTAGTGCGGGTTGGATAGTTTGGCCACGGTTGCATCCCAAGCTATAAGGATGCCTCCCCTCGTTCCTATCGCGGGCAAGTAGTAGAAATTGTCCATTTTATTCCCAAGGCAGTGGGCGACCACCTCCGCCGATACATGCTCCATTTTAGTCTCTTGGAGACAGACAATGCTCGGTGCGACCGAGAGAACCACCTGAGATATTGCACTCCGACGTGCCGGGGTGTTGAGGCCCCTCACGTTCCACACTAGGGTCATCACTAGTGAGAAGTGATGATTACATCATATGCCTTTCGTAACAAAATAACGTAGTCAAATGTAGGCTACCAAACACCGGATAAATGCAGGCAACCAAGCTATGTGTAGATGATGATTTTTGGGCTGTTTTATCTTAGTCAGGCGGTCCAGATCCAACTGAGACACACATGTAAAGAGGAAAAAAAGACGCAGGTAACCAAACACGTCATCATGCACACCAGGCACATGCGCCTCGCGTAGGCGCACACCCACAGGCGCGTACACACTCAAAGGAAAATAAAACACGAACACACACACGTTGAACTAGCACTCCTGTTTACCACTCGTACTACAGTCTGGTCTGGATAAAGCTAGCGTGCCTGCGTGCACTTCAGAAAAATTAAGTGACTGGCACTAAATCTATTTTGAGTAATAACTGGCGTATAGCCACGCCCAAATAATATACCACGACTTTCCTGTTACTAAGGTTGACGAATATGCATTTATCACATACAAATCGATGCAACAAAATGTTCGGGGGCAGGAAATTATATGCCCTTTTCAAAGTATTTAATAGTAAATATCAAAATGTCGTCTGGACTTACACTTGTGAGAAGAGACATATTACATTATTTCTTTCATGTTTCATACAGTAGTAGCACAACACACCAATCAATATAAAATCAAAATCCAATAGTAGTAAACTGAAACACACTAGTTAAACATCACCGGGAGCATTAGGCGTGGCAGCAGCGGGTGCGGCAGCCTCGGGCCGGCTGGCAACCCCGAGGTGGGTGAGCAACGCCCATAGGAGCGTTATAAGCTCGCCGCCCCGCGCAACGGCCTCGGCGTGAGCGTCAACGTTGTCTGACGGAGCGGCATAGAGGATCATGTTGGACCAGAAGTCGACGAGGACCTCCCAGGCTGCCTCTTCTCCTTCGTCTGCCGCTAGCTCCACCAGCCTCTTCCCGAGCTCCGCTCCATTCTTGAGCACGTGGTGCGCCTCAGACCCAGCACTCAATGCCTGGACAAGTCGTTCGGGATTCCACGCCCCCCTGACGCCTACAAGTGCACGCTTGGCATCCTTGTCGACGGCCTTGTACAAGCTCTTGGACCACTCATCATCATCGTGGAGTAGCTCGGGTGCGTAGGCCACCAAGTAGGCGCAATATCGTGACAAGTGCATGGCGGCAGTTGCATGAGCAGAGCCAGGCTGATGCGGCACCGATCTCACTTCAAGGATGCTCGTGGCAATGTGGGCCACGAGCATTATATCGGCTACACCTTGGGTGCCACTGGACGGTGACAGGGGTTGCAGATGTAGCCTTGTGCACAGGGACGCAACTCCATTGCTTGGGCTCCAACCGGGGCTTCTCAGTGCCTTGAGGACAGCGGTCTTCACTTCTCTGGGTACCTTAGTCCTGTCACGCAGAGGGATGAGGTGCTGGATAAGACCCATTGGAGTTGTTTTTGGGTGCAGCGCCAATACCGAACACTGGTCCATTCTGTCCTCCCAATGATTTAGCAGCTTGCATTTGCAGCGCAACACAAGTCCAAGCAACTTCTTCTTCCATGGTGATTGCTTCCAAGAAGAAGCATGCCTAACATAGTGGCAGATAAGGACTACTTTAGTCCAGTTGGAGCAAATGTAAGAAGCAATGTCCCGCACCTCGGCAAGCATAACTAGAGCTAAAAGTAGAAGCACAGGCACTGCATCAAAATACCAATTTCCGTAAGGTTTCTCGGTTGAACTAACACATTCCATCTGACAGGTTATTTGCGGATCATAACCCTTTACTGCATTCCCTGCAATGCCAATAATTTTGTCCAACATATAGAATAAGCTCCAACCCATGCTTAGGAGCGAAATAGATATGCTCAAAATGGGTAACCAATGCCTTGAATACGAGATTGTGAGAGATGAACAATAATAATCGTGAAGGAAAGAAAGCTCATATGTAATCAAACCAAATGCTCTTTCATCATCACCATCTTGGAGCAACACGTGTGGCAATAAATTATAGGCCTTCATGAAACCAGTCTCGACAATTGTATGCCTTGCAAATCGGCACCTGAGTAGCTTGAACAACGCAAATGAAAAGCATAAATCTTTAAGTTGCTTCGTTGAAGACCTCAGAAGTATGTCATCCTCCAAATTCCAAACTTTTTCAATGGTTACTAAGCTACTGTTGTCTATCCTTGTCCCGTGAGCTTGGTTGGATAACCATTGGAGGCCATAACTATGAGGCTTTTTCTGTACCAATGTTGTATCCTCTCCTGTAACTATAAGTGGAGGAAGGGAATGCTCATTTGCTAGCTCGGCAGGCTGGCTTTCATCTTTTAGCTGCTCCATGTATCCAGCAATGACATGAGGATTGCGCCCAAATGCTAATGAACTTCTTGCCTTGTACCATGCATAATATTTGATAAGTAGTTTAGCAATGATAAGAACAAATGGTGGAAGAAGGACCGATACATCTCTAGCCTCCACGTTGTTTAGGGACCATCCTCGATATAGTGAATCAAAATCCTTTCCTAGGAAGTTAACAACAAGGTACGAAGTCCATATGGCTTGAACAAGTAGTACCGTGATAGGAGGGGTAATGTTTCGGCCTTTCTTGTCATCACCAACAACTATTGCAGCAGTGTTGATGCCAGCAATCTGAACAACACTAGCCCATATGAAGACTGAGATGATGTGGTCCTGTGTGTGGCACAACCCTGATATGATGTGTGGATCAGAGAAAACAGCAACAATATCTTGATTGCCAATGGTAGAGATAACATAGGAGAGGATGGGCAGGAACAAGGTTCTGGCACCAACAAAGAGGAACCCAGTTAGTGGATGGTGACGGTAGCGTTGACCGTAGGCACCGATCCCAACCATAACACCTATCACAATGGTGCTTGCCACCAACAGAGCGTTCACTTGCATCAACTGCCCATCTATGTGGTTAGAGAAGTCCTTGATTGCTTGAGCGGAGCAGTTTCGAGCACCCATGGTCTGCTTAACACACATGTGAAATTCCAACATCAATATAGTTGAAGATGCTGGCAAACATACAAGAAATGAACAATGATGCTATGCTGGAGTCACACGTATATTATTGGTTCAACACCAATAGAAGAACATTAAGGGCAAACTAGCTCATAGACTGTTGTACTACTACCTCGTTCATCGTTTATTAGTCCCCTTATATTTTGTGTAAAACTTTGCATGCGACCAAAAATTATATCCTTGGATTCATATTTGGACATAGTTTTCAGTGATACTATTTTTGATGATATGCATTAATATTTCATTAGTTAAATTTAAGGTTAAAATTTGGCACAAAATATGAAGGACACCATTAAACCACAAGGGAGGTAGTACCAAGATTATTATATATAAGGAGCAAAGGCAATTACCTTACACAAGGGTGGCGATCTGGCTGCTGGGGACTTCAATTCGGACCGCCTGCCATGCACGGGGATGGGACTCCCAGAATATTGTTTCCTTGAGCGTCGGTTTGCAGGGATGCGTGCTAACTGTGAAGACGTCGCGGTGCACATGTAGTAGTAGTACACATGTGTTATGCACTCTAGGACACCTGCAAATGCACGTATCCCTGCTGCCTTCGCATGCAAGAGATAATTAGTACGTACTAGATGTCTATCCCTTTTTGTTGGATGCATGTGTTTTCCTTTTTCTTTTTCACCTTTTCCACTTTTTTCTTCTTCCCTTTATTCCTTGTATCTGGATGCTAGATATGTTCTTTATTCACTGGCTTCTTTTGTAAAAAGGAAAAAGATAAAAGAAGCTTCCGTACCATGCACAGGAGCTCCAAATTTTAACATTGACATTGTACGGAACAATAAGATCCCAGATTTTTGGACCGGCCACGGCTGAAGCTTGGCCAAGGCGATTGACGCTTAATTAAGAAGTGGAAAATGAGTTCTGCCAAAAAAAAGTGAAAAATGAGAGTGGAGCCTCACTTGATACATCTTCCCTGATCTTCCATTGTCTCATGTGAAAAATAAAACAAACTCAAATCAAAATGTACAATAAAGAAAGTTGCTTCCTCTGTTTCTAAATAAATGTGATTCCAATTAAACTTGTTTGAAGTCAAACTTTTTTAAGTTTGACCATGTTTTCAGAAGAATGTATTAACATGTATAAGGTTGAATAATGATATTGTAAACATATATTTCATGATTGATCTAATAAAACTAATTTGATGTTGTAAATGTTGGTATATTATTTGGTACATGTAAGGTCAAGTTTGGACGAGTTTCACTTAGGACAAACATAGAATAACAAGTGACAGACACAATTCAATTTAAATGAATTAGCCATTATTTATGATAAATTTGCCTTTTAGTTTTGCGTTTGAAGTTTTTCGAGCGGTCCATATATATTTTTGTCATGTGAGCATCTCTAAAAAACTTGAAGCATATATATATCTAGATGACCGCTTCATTTCCGCATTGTCCTCCCTAGCTCAGTTGATATATGGAAAATACAGCCTACTATCTGGTGTAGTTACATTCATTTCTCATGTACTACCATGTGGTAGTATATACACTATATTATTACCTTTAGTATGTTCGTTCATATGTTATATCTAAGATACTTCAACGTGAGTTATATGAAAAAATTGTATGTGAGCCCATAGTTTTTATTGTATTTGTAAACTACGTACATATTTGTACATAAAATGGAGTATGCTAAAAATATGGTACATACAATCAAACAAATAGTATATATACTATGTAAATATTTTTATATACTACATACTACGTACATGTATAAGCACTTCGATATGATAGATACTATCTACAATGTATGAAACAAAAGTGGGAGTAACAACACCCGGTAGTGTGTATATATATACAAAATCTAGTAAAAGGGTGTATAAAATGTAGTAATTCTGAAATATATTTTCAAAATATATATACACACTACCGGGTGTTGTCTATTCTAATAACACCCCTTAAGACCTTATTCTGATAACACTCGGCTTATTCTGCTAACACCTCTCCTTCCCTACCCGAGCAGCCCACTACCCCAATCCCCACCTTCTTCTCCCTGACAGCTCCCACCCGCGGCGGCGCCTCACCACCACCCACCACCCTGAAGCCTCACCACCATCCTACTCCCGGCGCCCCACAACCACCCCACCCCCCAACGCCCCCAATAGAACCACCACACCACCTCCCTTTCCTTCCCCTACCAGCCGGGCCGAGGTGGAAAAAGAGGTCGGTGAGCCCGAGCCGAGGTGCGCACACATGCAGTCTGGTAAACATTACTTTTCGTGCGAACACACCTCGATTGTATGTCAGTGTGCAGAAAAAAGAAAGAAATCCCCACGGGAGGTTCACTTCTTTTTCTGATGCAATTTGTTTTGTTTGTGGGATGATTCAAAATAGTAGTTCGCTACATTTTATGTAGCAGCTCATTACCTCTGTCTATGAAGTGCAATTTGTTTCTTGTGTCTTAAAATTCAGTCAACTACATCAACACATGCGGTGCGTTTGATCTTTGGATGTGGTTCAGTTTTGAGAGTGATGCCGTTCACTTGCCGCAACATGAAAATGCGAAAAATTTAGCGAAACAAGAAAATAGGAATGCGGTTCACTTCGATATATGATGTGGTTCACTTGCCCTACTCTTTGCCGTCCACTCTCGTTCATAAAAAAAGAACTTATTCATAAAAATAAAATATAAAAAGAGTACAAGAACCATGCAACTCGCTTGCCCGTCCGATGCAGTGCGGTTTTCATTCTGAAGCAGTGCGGTCGGCCGTATGATGTTGTTCATCGCGTAAGTGCAAAAAAAATGTTACGGAAGCGAAAAAAAGTAATGCGGTTCACTTCTTGATAGTGTTGTGGTTCATTTACACCCCGATGTGAAGTGCATTCTACTTTTCTCGTCCTTGAAAAAATTACGTTTGAATAAAAGAAACCACGCAGTTCTCTTACCCGTGTGATGTAGTGTGGTTTTTCGTCCGTTGCAGTGCGGTTTTCAGTCGGATGAAGTACCCACGTCGATTTGGGTGTCGCGAAAAACAGAGTGTCCGCATTTCGGTAAATTCAAAATTCCTCTTAAACCGTAAAGAATTAGAGAGTGTGTTCTACATGAAAGAGTTGCGTATCGTCGATATCTTTTCAACGGCGTATTGTTTATATCATTCCGACCAGCGGTTTGCAAAATTTTCACGAAAAACGGCCGCTGCCACTCGTCATCCGCCGCACGATTTTCAAAATTAACTTAAAACCGTAAGGAATCTCAAAAATATTTCAACATATGAAAGTTGTGCCTTGTTCATAGCTTTCAAACGGCGTATCACACTCCTCGTTTCGACAAACGGTTCAAAAACTGGATCAAAAAACAGTACCGAAAATTTGAAAAAAATTGAAAAACAGAATTCCGCGATTTAGTAAATTTGAAACTGCTCTTAAACCGTAACGAATTAGTGAAAAATGTATATATGAAAAAGATGCGCCTCAACGATATCTATCCAACGGCGTCTCATTTGCTTCATTCCGACAAGCGGTTTAGAAAAAAACGCGAAAGAACGCTCGCTTCCACTCGTCATCCGCCACACCATTTTTAAAACTGCTCTTAAACCGTGAGAAATCTCGGAAAGTGTTCAACATGGCGTAGTTGCGCCTAATCCATAGCTTTCCAACGATATATTATATGCGTCGTTACGATAAGCGGTTTAAAAACTAGAGCGAAAACAGTAACAAAAAATAATGCATGCAGTTTTTTTCGACACGAAGTTCACTCGCTTGAGTTGAGCAGCACACTTGGTTCAAACTATGACGTGCACTTGCATTGAGCGTGCAGTGCGGAAGTGTTATCAGAATAGTTATTCTGCTAATATTAGCAGAATAGACGGGCTGTATATATATTGTGTAGTAATTCTGAAATATTTTTTAACTATCCAAGTATTTGATTTACTCAATTGTCAAAAATATTACTATATTTTATATGCTACGTTGCTATATTATATGCTTCCATGTGCCAAAGTGAATTTCCGGTTACTAGGGGTGTAGAATAAACTATTCTACACTCACACTTACTTTAACGTTACTACACACACAACTTTCTCTCTTACCTAGTGTTTATGCACGTGTCGGGCTGTGTGAGTGTGACTGCCATGTCCAAATTGCATATACCCCAGAGCTTGCCATAGCTAGCAATGGCCATCTTCTTTCTAATAAGGCCTTACGTGCCCTACCGGAGGTTAACAAATCCTCTCTATTTGTGGTAGCTTTACAAAAAGCATAACCATGTGTTTCAAAGTGTGTACAATACAATACTACTTACAGTCTTTTGGCACTTTGGCATCTCTTTGATGTTGTCTCATGTTGCTGTCTCTGGAATCTCTTTATTTTACATAACTTCTGTCTTACTCATCTTTTCTGGATATTTCTTTCTTGCTTCTCACTTCACTAGAAATATTGAGTGAAATTTGATATATGGCTCTATACATGGAAGCATCGGCCTGCCCGCAAGGATCACATCGTTCAACTTCAAGTTCTTTTTGTTCACTAAGTGAAAACTAGAAATCAAATTTAAAATAACCCAACTGCAAGAGAGGGGCAGGCGCCTTTACCTTTGCCAGCACTTCCGAGGATAAGAGACACATGTACACCTTTCCATCAAGTAACTTATACAACAAAATCAGCAATGCCGCATTTGGTTGCCTGCATTAGCCTCACTCGGGCCCGCGTGGGATGTTTTTCGCCTGTTTGGTTGCTTGGGTCGCATCAAAAAGCTGGCCCGCACGAAACATAAAGCATCTTTGGGCCTGCATCCATGGAAACGGTCGAATTGACTGTTTTTCCAGAGCCAGGCCCGAGTGGCACAACCCGAGTCACTTGGGTACGGGCGGTTATATGCGTGGAAACGGTCTCGAGGCGTAGCGTTGTTTTGCGAAGCCACGACATAAATTACCTCACCTTCCTGTCCTCACCGCTCTCTTTCTTCCCTCTTCCCCACTTACACCAGCGGCGGCGAGCACCGGAGCGACTGACAACAGGGCGATGATAGTCGGCGGCGATCACCGGGTTGACCAGCGCATCGGCAATGGCACTAATCCCTTGCCATGTCTCTCGATTTACCGCTTTCGAGTCACGATAGTTTTAAATAGCCGGCTATAGCCCCGCTATAGATTTTTGAGCTGGGTGCCACTAAATGGTACCCATGTACAATAATCCAATGATAGCCGGCTATACCCTGCTATAGCCCCGCTATAGCTGATTTGGAGGACCGCTGTTATTTGACATAGCCCGCTATTTAAAACATTGGTTTGAATCAATGGGCTCATGTGAAGGAAATATGCCCTAGAGGCAATAATAAAGTTATTATTTATTTCCTTATTTCATGATAAATGTTTATTATTCATGCTAGAATTGTATTAACCGGAAACATAATACATGTGTGAATACATAGACAAACAGAGTGTCACTAGTATGCCTCTACTAGACTAGCTTGTTAATCAAAGATGGTTAAGTTTCCTAACCATAGACAAAGGAGTTGTCATTTGATTAACAAGGTCACATCATTAGTTGAATGATCTGATTGACATGACCCATTCCATTAGCTTAGCATCCGATCGTTTAGTATGTTGCTATTGCTTTTATCCATGACTTATACATGTTCCTATAACTATGAGATTATGCAACTCCGTTTACGGAGGAACACTTTGGTACTACCAAGCGTCTGGCGTAACTGGGTGATTATAAAGGAGTACTACAGGTGTCTCCAAAGGCAGATGTTGGGTTGGCGTATTTGAGATTAGGATTTGTCACTCCGATTGTCGGAGAGGTATCTCTGGGCCCTCTCGGTAATGCACATCACTAAGCCTTGCAAGCATTACAGCTAATGAGTTAGCTGTGAGATGATGTATTACGGAACGAGTAAAGAGACTTGCCATAACGAGATTGAACTAGGTATTGGATACCGACGATCGAATCTCGGGCAAGTAACATACCGATGACAAAGGAACAACGTATGTTGTTATGCGGTTTGACCGATAAAGATCTTCGTAGAATATGTAGGAGCCAATATGGGCATCCAGGTCCGCTATTGGTTATTGACCGAGAATAGTTCTAGGTCATGTCTACATAGTTCTCGAACCCGTAGGGTCCGCACGCAACAAGGTTTCGATGACGGTTATATTATGAGTTTATGAGTTTTGATGTACCGAAGGAGTTCGAGTCCCGGATGAGATCGGGGACATGACGAGGAGTCTCGAAATGGTCGAGGCGTAAAGATCGATATATTGGACGACTATATTCGGAGTTCGGAAGGTTCGAATGATTCGGTATTTTTCGGAGTACCGGAGAGTTACGGAATTCGCCGGGAGAAGTATTGGGCCTTATTGGGCCCTGCAGGAAAGAGAGGGGCTGCCTAGGGCAGGCGCGCCCCCATGGCCTAGTCCGAATTGGACTAGGGAGAGGCCGCACCCCTTCCTTCCCTCCTTCTCTCTTCCCTTACTTGTCTCCTACTCCCAATACATGGAAGGACTCCTAGTTGGACTAGGAAGGGGAATCCTACTCCCGGTGGGAGTAGGACTCCCATGGCGCGCCCTACTAGGGCCGGCCTCCTCCTCCCTCCCTCCTTTATATCTCGGGGCAGGGGCACCCAGAACACACAAGTTGATCTACGGATCGTTCCTTAGCCGTGTCGGTGCCCCCTCCACCATATTCCACTTCGGTCATATCGTCGCGGAGCTTAGTGAAGCCCTGCGCCGGAGAAGTCATATCGTCGCGGAGCTTAGGCGAAGCTCTGCGTCGGTGGAGCATCATCATCGTCCTGCGCCGTCGTCTTGTGGAACTCATCCCGACACTTTGCTGGATCGGAGTCCGGGATCGTCATCGAGCTGAGCGTGTGCAGAACTCGGAGGTGCCGTCGTTCGGTGTTTGGATCGGTCGGATCGTGAAGGCGTCGACTACATCAACCGCGTTGTTAAAACGCTTCCGCTTTCGGTCTCACGAGTGCGTGGACAGACACTCTCCCTCTCGTTGCTATGCCATCACCATGGTCTTGCGTGTGCGTAGGAAATTTTTGAAATTACTCGTTCCCCAACAGTGGCATCGAGCCAGGTTTTATCGTTGATGTTATATGCACGAGTAGAACACAAGTGAGTTGTGGGCGATACAAGTCATACTGCTTACCAGCATGTCATACTTTGGTTGGCGGTATTGTGAGATGAAGCGGCCGGACCGACATTACGCGTCGACGCTTACGCGATACTGGTTTCACCGCTGCGAGCACTAGTTGCTTAAAGGTGACGGCGGGTGTCTGTCTCTCTCACTTTAGTTGAACCGAGTGTGGCTCGCCCGGTCCTTGCGAAGGTTAAAACAGCACTAACTTGACAAACTATCGTTGTGGTTTTGATGCGTAGGTAAGAACGGTTCTTGCTCAGCCCGTAGCAGCCACGTAAAACTTGCAACAACAAAGTAGAGGACGTCTAACTTGTTTTTGCAGGGCATGTTGTGATGTGATATGGTCAAGGCGTGATGCTATATTTTATTGTATGAGATGATCATGTTTTGTAACGAGTTATCGGCAATGGGCAGGAGCCATATGGTTGTCGCTTTATTGTATGAAATGCAAGCGCCATGTAATTGCTTTACTTTATCACTAAGCGGTAGCGATAGTCGTAGAAGCAATAGTTGGCGAGGCGACAACGATGCTACGATGGAGATCAAGGTGTCGCGCCCGGTGGCGATGGTGATCATGACGGTGCTTGGAGATGGAGATCACAAGCACAAGATGATGATGACCATATCATATCACTTATATTGATTGCATGTGATGTTTATCCTTTATGCATCTTATCTTGCTTTGATTGACGGTAGCATTATAAGATGATCTCTCACTAAAATTATCAAGAAGTGTTCTCCTGAGTATGCACCGTTGCCAAAGTTAAATCGTGCCCGGACACCACGTGATGATCGGGTGTGATAAGCTCTCGTCCATCTACAACGGGTGCAAGCCAGTTTTGCACACGCGAATACTCAGGTTATACTTGACGAGCCTAGCATATGCAGATATGGCCTCGGAACACGGAGACTGAAAGGTCGGCGTGAATCATATAGTAGATATGATCAACATAAGATGTTCACCATTGAAAACTACTCCATCTCACGTGATGATCGGTTATGGTTTAGTTGATTTGGATCACGTGATCACTTAGATGACTAGAGAGATGTCTGTCTAAGTGGGAGTTCTTAAGTAATATGATTAATTGAACTTAAATTTATCATGAACTTAGTCCTGGTAGTATTTTGCAGATTATGTTGTAGATCAATAGCTCGCGTTGTTGCTTCCCTGTGTTTTTATATGTGTTCCTAGAGAAATTGTATTGAAAAATGTTAGTAGCAATATTGCGGATTGGATCCATGATCTGAGGTTTATCCTCATTGCTGCACTGAAGAATTATGTCCTTGATGCACCGCTAGGTGACAGACCTATTGCAGGAGCGGATGCGAGGCGTTATGAGCGTTTGGCTAGCTCAATATGATGACTACTTGATAGTTTAGTGCACCATGCTTAAACGGCTTAGAATCGGGACTTCAAAGGCGTTTTGAGCGTCATGGACCATATGAGATGTTCCAGGAGTTGAAGTTAATATTTCAAGCAAATACCGAGTTGAGAGATATGAAGCCTCCAACAAGTTCTATAGCTAAAAGATGGAGGAGAATCGCTCAACTAGTGAGCATGTTCTCAGATTGTGCAGGTACTTCAATCGCTTGAATCAAGTGGGAGTTAATCTTCCGAGATAAGATAGTGATTGACAGAATTCTCTAGTCACCATCACTAAGTTACTAGAACTTCGTGATGAACTATAGTATGCAAGGGATGACGAAAACAATTCCCAAGCTCTTCGCGATGCTAAAATCGGAAAGGTAGAAATCAAGAAAAACATCAAGTGTTGATGGTTGACAAGACCACTAGTCTCAAGGAAAAGGGCAAAGGGAAGAAGGGAACTTCAAGAAGAGCGGCAAGCAAGTTGCTACTCGAGTGAAGAAGCCCAAGTCTGGACCTAAGCACGAGACTAAGTGCTTTTGCTACAATGGAACTGGTCCTTTGAGCGGAACTACCCCAAGTATTTGGCGGATAAGAAGGATGGTAAAGTGAACAAAGGTATATTTGATATACAGATTATTGATGTGTATTACTAGTGTTCGTAGAAACCCCTCGGTATTTGATACTGGTTCAGTTGCTAAGAGTAGTAACTCGAAACAGGAGTTGCGAGAATGAACGAAACTAGTTGAAGGGAAGTGACGATGAGTGTTGGAAATAGTTCCAAGATTGATATGATCATCATCACACACTCCCTATATTTTCGAGATTAGTGTTAAAAGCCAAATTAATGTTATTTAGCGTTTGCGTTGAGCATGAATATGATTTGATCATGTTTATTGCGATACAGTTATTCATTTGAAGTTAAAGAATAATTGTTATTCTGTTTACATGAATAAGACCTTCGATGGTTATGCACCCAATGAAAATAGTTTGTTGGATCTCGATCGTAATGATACACATATTCATAATATTGATGCCAAAAGATGCAAAGTTAATAATGATAGTGCAACTTATTTGTGGCACTGCCGTTTAGGTCATATTGGTGTAAAACGCATGAAGAAACTCCATGCTGATGGACTTTCGGAATCACTTGGTTATGAATCATTTGATGCTTGCGAACCGTGCCGTTTGGGCAAGATGACTAAAACTCCGTTCTCCGGAACAATGGAACAAGCTACTGACTTATTGGAAATAATACATACCGATGTATGCGATCCAATGAGTGTTGATGCTCGTGGCAAGTATCGTTATTTTCTGACCTTCACAAGATGATTTGAGTAGATATGGGTATATCTACTTGATGAAACATAAGTCTGAAATAGTTGAAAGGTTCAAAGAATTTCAGAGTGAAGTGGAAAATCATCGCAACAAGAAAATAAAGTTTCTGCGATCTGATCGTGGAGATGAATATTTGAGTTACGAGTTTGGTCTTCAATGAAAACAATGTGGAATAGTTTCACAACTCACGCCACCTGGAACACCACAACGTTGTGGTGTGTCCGAACGTCGTAACCGTACTTTATTTTGATATGGTGCGATCTATGATGTATCTTACCGATTTACCACTATCGTTTCGGGGTTATGCATTAGAGACAGCTGCATTCACGTTTAATAGGGCACCATCTAAATCCGTTGAGATGACACCGTATGAACTATGGTTTAGCGATAAACCTAAGCTGTCGTTTCTTAAAGTTTGGAGTTGTGATGCTTATGTGAAAAAGTTTTCACCTGATAAGCTCGAACCCAAATCGAGAAATCGTCTTCATAGAATACCCAAGGTAACTATTGGGTACACCTTCTATCACAGGTCCGAAAGCAAGATATTTGTTACTAAGATGGATCCTTTCTAGAGAAGAAGTTTCTCTCGAAAGAAGTGAGTGGGAGGAAAGTAGAACTTGATGAGGTAATTGTACCTTCTCCCTTATTGGAAAGTAGTTCATCACGGAAATCAGTTCGATGATTCCTACACCAATTAGTGAGAAAGTTAATGATGATGATCATGAAACTTCAGATCAAGTTGCTACCAAACCTCGTAGGTCTTCGAGTAAGATCCGCACTGAGTGGTACGATAATCCTATTCTAGAAGTCATGTTACTAGACCATGATGAACCTCGAACTATGAGGAAGCGATGATGAGCCCAGATTCATGAAATGGTTTGAGACCATGAAATCTGAGATGGGATCCATATATGAGAACAAAGTGTGGACTTTGATGGAGTTGCCCGATGATCGGCAAGCCATATTATATAAATGGATCTTCAAGAGGAAGACAGATACTGATAGTAGTGTTACTATCTACAAAGTTCGACTTGTCGCAAAAAGGTTTTCGACAAGTTCAAGGTGTTGACTACAAATGAGATTTTCTCAACTGTAGCGATTCTTAAGTCTGTCCGAATCATGTTAGCAATTGCCACATTTTATGAAATCTGGCAAATGGATGTCAAAACTACATTCTTTAATGGATTTATTAAAGAAGAGTTGTATATGATGCAACCAGAAGTTTTTGTCAATCCTAAAGGAGCTAACAAAATGTGCAAGCTCCAGCGATCCATCAATGGACTGGTGCAAGCATCTCGGAGTTGGAATATACGCTTTGATGAGTTGATCAAAGCATATGGTTTTATACAGACTTTTGGAGAAGCCTGTATTTACAAGAAAGTGAGTGGGAGCACTACAGCATTTCTGACAAGTATATGTGAATGACATATTGTTGATCGGAAATAATGTAGAATTATTCTGCAAAGCATAAAGGAGTGTTTGAAAGGAGTTTTTTCAAAGAAAGACCTCGGTGAAGCTGCTTACATATTGAGCATCAAGATCTATAGAGATAGATCAAGACGCTTGATAAGTTTTTCAATGAATACATACCTTGACAAGATTTTGAAGTAGTTCAAAATGGAACAGTCAAAGAAAGAGTTCTTGCCTGTATTGCAAAGGTGTGAAATTGAGTAAGACTCAAATCCCGACCACGGCAGAAAATAGAAAAGAGAATGAAAGTCATTCCTATGCATCGACATAGGTTCTATAAAGTATGTCATGTTGTGTACCAGATCTATTGCATACCCTACCACTAAGCTTGGCAAGGAGTGCAATAGTGATCTAGGAGTAGATCAATGGACAGCGGTCAAAATTATCCTTAGTATAATAAGGATATGTTTCTCGATTATGGAAGTGAAAAAGGTTAGGTAAGTAAAGGGTTACGTCGATGCAAGTTTTAACACTAATCTAGATGACTCGAGTCTCAATCTGGATACATATTGAAAGTGGGAGCAATTAGCTAGAGTAGCTCCGTGCGAGCATTGTAGACATAGAAATTTGCAAAATACTTACGGCTCTGGATGCGATGGACCCGTTGACTAAAATTATCTCACAAGCAAAACATGATCACACCTTAGTACTCTTTGGGTGTTAATCACATAGCGATGTGAACTAGATTACTGACTCTAGTAAACCCTTTGGGTGTTGGTCACATGTCGATGTGAACTATGGGTGTTAACCACATATAGATGTGAACTATTGATGTTAAATCACATGGCGATGTGAACTAGATTATTGACTCTAGTGCAAGTGGGAGACTGAAGGAAATATGCCCTAGAGGCAATAATAAAGTTATTATTTATTTCCTTATTTCATGATAAATGTTTATTATTCATGCTAGAATTGTATTAACGGAAACATAATACATGTGTGAATACATAGACAAACAGAGTGTCACTAGTATGCCTCTACTAGACTAGCTTGTTAATCAAAGATGGTTAAGTTTCCTAACCATAGACAAAGGAGTTGTCATTTGATTAACAAGGTCACATCATTAGTTGAATGATCTGATTGACATGACCCATTCCATTAGCTTAGCATCCGATCGTTTAGTATGTTGCTATTGCTTTTATCCATGACTTATACATGTTCCTATAACTATGAGATTATGCAACTCCCGTTTACCGGAGGAACACTTTGGGTACTACCAAACGTCACAACGTAACTGGGTGATTATAAAGGAGTACTACAGGTGTCTCCAAAGGCAGATGTTGGGTTGGCGTATTTCGAGATTAGGATTTGTCACTCCGATTGTCGGAGAGGTATCTCTGGGCCCTCTCGGTAATGCACATCACTAAGCCTTGCAAGCATTACAGCTAATGAGTTAGCTGTGAGATGATGTATTACGGAACGAGTAAAGAGACTTGCCAGTAACGAGATTGAACTAGGTATTGGATACCGACGATCGAATCTCGGGCAAGTAACATACCGATGACAAAGGGAACAACGTATGTTGTTATGCGGTTTGACCGATAAAGATCTTCGTAGAATATGTAGGAGCCAATATGGGCATCCAGGTCCCGCTATTGGTTATTGACCGAGAATAGTTCTAGGTCATGTCTACATAGTTCTCGAACCCGTAGGGTCCGCACGCTTAAGGTTTCGATGACAGTTATATTATGAGTTTATGAGTTTTGATGTACCGAAGGAGTTCGGAGTCCCGGATGAGATCGGGGACATGACGAGGAGTCTCGAAATGGTCGAGACGTAAAGATCGATATATTGGACGACTATATTCGGAGTTCGGAAAGGTTCCGAATGATTCGGGTATTTTTCGAGTACCGGAGAGTTACGGGAATTCGCCGGGAGAAGTATTGGGCCTTATTGGGCCTGCGGGAAAGAGAGAGGGCTGCCTAGGGCAGGCCGCGCCCCATGGCCTAGTCCGAATTGGACTAGGGAGGCCGCACCTTCCTTCCTCCTCCTTCTCTCTCCCTTACTTGTCTCCTACTCCCAATACATGGAAGGACTCCTAGTTGGACTAGGAAGGGGAATCCTACTCGGTGGGAGTAGGACTCCCCATGGCGCGCCCTACTACTAGGGCGGCCTCCTCCTCCCTCCCTCCTTTATATATCGGGGCAGGGGCACCCAGAACACACAAGTTGATCTACGGATCGTTCCTTAGCCGTGTCGGTGCCCCCTCCACCATATTCCACTTCGGTCATATCGTCGCGGAGCTTAGGCGAAGCCCTGCGCGGAGAAGTCATATCGTCGCGGAGCTTAGGCGAAGCTCTGCGTCGGTGGAGCATCATCATCGTCCACGCCGTCGTCTTGTGGGAACTCATCCCGACACTTTGCTGGATCGGAGTCCGGGATCGTCATCGAGCTGAGCGTGTGCAGAACTCGGAGGTGCCGTGCGTTCGGTGCTTGGATCGGTCGGATCGTGAAGACGTCGACTACATCAACAGCGTTGTTAAAACGCTTCGCTTTCGGTCTCACGAGTGCGTGGACAGACACTCTCCCCTCTCGTTGCTATGCCATCACCATGGTCTTGCGTGTGCGTAGGAAATTTTTTGAAATTACTACGTTCCCCAACATCATGATGGTTGTCTGATTGAAAATAATGAAGAAACAACCCAATGTATTTCTTATTGGAAACAGAGGTAACCATTTTCTCCATTGTTTTCTGTTGTATTTGGCAAGAATTACTCAACAATATGGTGCCCTTAGTCTAGAAGAAATATCAATGCTAATTTGGTGTTTATACACTGACAAAACAAGGCTAAAAAATTGTATTAATGCTAATTTAGTATCAAAGATGAGAGAGATACTGTGGAGATATAGTTCTACAAGAGCTTTGCTGAGATTTTCCTTTTCTTTGAAGTTGACCCCGTCGGGTTTTGATCTATTGCATAGATTTGTATTTAGGTACTTCTCTTAATTGGAAGATCCGGTAAATCATAACATTGGTGCTTTGCATCATTCTTTTTCTGTGTTAGGCCTCTCCATACGCCATTTTCTTTTGTTCGTGCCAAATATACTTATGTGGGTACGTTAAATGTATAATGCGGGTTTGAACCTGGGCTTGCTTCTGTTTTCGTTTCTGGCATCGATGGACCAAGAGAGGACATAAGTTGGTAGGTTTTAATTTCTCATTAATTGCTGATGTGCATAAGAGAGCAGACATGAAGAGAACAGGTCTCTCGACATCACACACCAAAAACGGTCGCCACAGGGTAAGAGGGAAGCCAACAAAAAGAGAACAACACCAACATAATTAGAAGCCTTCAACTCACATGAAGCACACAAGAAAGCACGTAACGGTAGCAACTCCTTGCCGATGGACGGCGCAGCAATGCGCGTGTCACTCTCTAATAGCTACCAATATTAGAATGAGCAGATCAAGAGTGTAAACCTTGGAGCATCTACAGGCGGGCATCCCGAACTGCCCCACACGCTCGGGCAGATGGCCCGGACACTGACCGGTCGAGAATCCGGACCTAGTCGGGCATCTGAAACTGGCCTCAAACTCTCGGGTTGTTGATGTCTACTACACAACCTTCTTCTTGTAGACGTTGTTGCGCCTGCAAGTTCACAGGTTTGTAGGACAGTAGCAAATTTCCCTCAAATGGATGACCGAAGGTTTATCAATCCGTAGGAGGCGTAGGATGAAGATGGTCTCTCTCAAACAACCCTGCAACCAAATAACAAAGAGTCTCTTGTGTCCCCAACACACACAATACAATGGCAAATTGTATAGGTGCACTAGTTCGGCGAAGAGATGGTGATACAAGTGCAATATGGATGGTAGATAAAGGTTTTTGTAATCTGAAAATATAAAAACAACAAGGTAGTGAGCGGTAAAAGTGAGCGTAAACGGTATTGCAATGATAGGAAACAAGGTCTAGGGTTTATACTTTCACTAGTGCAAGTTCTCTCAACAATAATAACATAGATAGATCATATAAGAAGCCCTCAACATGCAACAAAGAGTCACTCCAAAGCCACTAATAGCGGAGAACAAATGTAGAGATTATGGTAGGGTATGAAACCACCTCAAAGTTATTCTTTCGGATCGATCTATAAAAGAGTTCGTACTAGAATAACACCTTAAGACACAAATCAACCAAAACCCTAATGTCACCTAGATACTCCATTATCACCTCAAGTATCCGTGGGCATGATTATATGATATGCATCACACAATCTCAGATTCATCCAACCAACATAAAAGTACTTCAAAGAATGTCCCAAAGCTACTACCGGAGAGTCAAGAACGTGTGCCAACCCCTATGCATAGGTTCCCAATGTCACGAAACCTGCAAGTTCATCACCAAAACATACATCAAGTGGATCGCAAGACATACATCAAGTTTTCTCATAAAAGACTCAATCTGATCAGATAACTTCAAAGGGGAAACTCAATTCATCACAAGGGAGTAGAGGGGGAGAAACATCATAAGATCCAACTACAATAGCAAAGCTCGGGATACATCAAGATCGTTCCATAGAGGGAACACGAGAGAGAACACGAGAGAGTGAGATCAAACACATAGCTACTGGTACATACCCTCAGCCCCGAGGGTGAACTACTCCCTCCTCGTCATGGATAGCGCCGGGATGATGAAGATGGCCACCGGTGATGGGTTCCCCACTCCGGAGGGTGCCGGAACGGGCTCTCGAGTGGTTTTCGGTGGCTACAGAGGCTTGCGGCGGCGGAACTCCCGATCTATCTTCTGTTCTGGAAGTTTTAGGGTACGTAGGTATATATGGTTGAAAGAAGCACGTCGGTGGACCGAAGGGGGGGCCACGAAGCAGGGGCGCGCGCCCCCACCCTCGTGGGCACCTCCCTTCTTCCCTGACGTGCACTCCAAGTCCATCGGGTGGCTTTCCTTCTAAAAATAACTTCTCCAGTTGATTTCGTTCCGTTTTGACTCCGTCTGATATTCCTTTTCCTCGAAACACTGAAATAGGCATAAAACAACAAATCTGGGCTGGGCCTCCGGTTAATAGGTTAGTCCCAAAAATAATATAAAAGTGGATAATAAAGCCCAATATTGCCTAAAACATTAGATAAAGTAGCATGGAGCAATAAAAAATTATAGATACGTTGGAGACGTATCAAGCATCCCCAAGCTTAATTGATGCTCGTCCTCAAGTAGGTAAATGATAAAAAGAGAATTTTTGATGCGGAGTGATACTTTGGCATAATTTCAATGTAAATCTTTTTAATCGTGGTATGAATATTCAGATCCGAAAGATTCAAGACAAAAGTTCATATTGACATAAAAATAATAATAGTTCAAGCATACTAACTAAGCAATTATGTCTTCTCAAAATAACATGGCTAAAGAAAGTTAACCCTACAAAATCATATAGTCTGGCTGTTGCTCTATCTTCATCACACAAAGTATTTAATCATGCACAACCCCGATGACAAGCCAAGCAATTGTTTCATACTTTAATAATCTCAAACTCTTTCAACTTTCACGCAATACATGAGTGTGAGCCATGGACATAGCACTATATGTGGAATAGAATGGTGGTTGTGGAGAAGACAAAAAAAGAGAAGATAGTCTCACATCAACTAGGCGTATCAACGGGCTATGGAGATGCCCATTAATAGATATCAATGTGAGTGAGTAGGGATTGCCATGCAACGGATGCACTAGAGCTGTAAATATATGAAAGCTCAACAAAAGAAACTAAGTGGGTGTGCATCCAACTTGCTCGCTCACGAAGACCTAGGGCACTTTTGAGGAAGCCCATCATTGGAATATACAAGCCAAGTTCTATAATGAAAAATTCCCACTAGTATATGAAAGTGACAACATATGAGACTCTCTATTATGAAGATCATGGTGCTACTTTGAAGCACAAGTGTGGTAAAAGGATAGTAGCATTGTCCCTTCTCTCTTTTTCTCTCATTTTTTTTGTTTTTTGTTTGGGCCTTTTCTCTTTTTTTTGCCCTCTTTTTTTTAATTTGTTGTCCGGAGTCTCATCCCGACCTATGGTGGAATCATAGTCTCCATCATCCTTTCCTCACTGGGACAATGCTCTAATAATGATGATCATCACACTTTTATTTTTCTTACAACTCATCAATTACAACTCGATATTTAGAACAAAATATGACTCTATATGAATGCTTCCGGCGGTGTACCGGGATATGCAATGAATCAAGAGCGACATGTATGAAAATTATGAAGGTGGCCTTGCCACAAATACAGTGTCAACTACATGTTCATGCAAAAAGCAATATGACAAAAGTAATGTGTGTCATATGAACGGAACGGTGGAAAGTTGCATGGCAATATATCTCGGAATGGCTATGGAAATGCCATAATAGGTAGGTATGGTGGCTATTTTGAGGAAGATATATGGTGGGTGTATGATACCGGCGAAAAGTGCGCGGTATTAGAGAGGCTAGCAATAATGGAAGGGTGAAAGGGTGCGTATAATCCATGGACTCAACATTAATCAAAAGAACTCATGCACTTGTTGCAAAAATTTAGAAGTCATCAAAAACCAAAGCACTACACGCATGCTCCTAGGGGGATAGATTGGTAGGAAAAGACCATCGCTCGTCCCCGACCGCCACTCATAAGGAAGACAATCAATAAATAAAATTGTGCTCCGACTTCATCACAAAGCAGTTCACCATACGTGCATGCTACGGGAATCACAAACTTCAACACAAGCATTCTTTAAGTTCAAGATCATCCAAATAGCATCACTTTGATATTATCACCTCCATATCTCAAAACAATTATCAAGCATCAAACTTATCTTAGTATTCAACGCACTCAAAAGAAAGTTTCACATATCTTGAATACCAAGTATATTAATGTTAAGCAAATTACCATGCTATTAATGACTCTCAAAATAATCTAAGTGAATCATGAGAGATCAATAGTTTCTTCAAAACAAATCCACCACCGTGCTCTAAAAGATCTAAGTGAAGTACTAGAGCAATAACAAAAACTACTCCGAAAGATATAAGTGAAGATCAATGAGTAGTCGAATAATTATGCAACTATGTGAAGACTCTCCCATTAAAGAATTTCAGATCTTGGTATCTTATTCAAACAGCAAGCAAAGCAAAACAAAATGACATTGCAAGGATAGCACAACTCATGTGAAGAAGCAAAAACTTAGGCTCAACCGATACTAACCGATAGTTGTTGAAGAAGAAAGGTGGGATGCCTACCGGGGCATCCCCAAGCTTAGATGCTTGAGACTTCTTGGAATATTATCTCGGGGTGCCTTGGGCATCCCCAAGCTTGAAATTTTGTGTCTCCTTAATTCCTTTCATATCATGGATTCTCTTTTTATCAAAAGCTTCATTCACAACAAACTCAACAAGAACTTGTGAGATAGGTTAGTACAAACCAATGCAAAACCTTATCATTTTCTACTGTAACAAATCACTAAAATTATTATTCAACATTGTATACTAAATGCATCTGCATATTTAATACGCCTATCCTTAAATAGAATCATTAAACAAGCAAACATATGCAAACAATGCAAACATAACAGCAATCTGCCGAAACAGTATAGTCTGCAAAGAATGCAAGAGTATCAATACTTCCCTAACTCCAAAAATTATGAACTAAAATTCCCACTGTAATAAATTTATCAGAGCTCAATATGCAAAAAGATTCAACATTATACCACTCTCTGACTTTCTAGGGAATTTTTGCAACAGCGGTAAACTTTCTGTTTCTAAACAGCAACATGTATAGTAGCAAAATAAGCATGGCAAACGCTATCCTTGAATTTTTTATTAAAACTAAAGATACAAAACATTATTCTAACTAACATAAAGCAAAAACTAACAAGAGAAAATGTCGCTCCAAGCAAAACACATATCATGTGGTGAATAAAAATATAGCTCCAAGTAAAGTTACCGATGAACGAAGACGAAAGAGGGGATGCCTTCCGGGTCATCCCCAAGCTTAGGCTCTTGTTTGTCCTTGAATATTACCTTGGGTGCCTTGGGCATCCCCAAGCTTAGGCTCTTGCCACTCCTTATTCCATAGTCCATCGAATCTTTACCCAAAACTTGAAAAGTTCACAACACAAAACTTAACAGAAAACTCGTGAGCTCCGTTAGCGAAAGAAAACAAAACACCACTTCAAGGTACTGTAATGTTGGGGTGCTCGAGACTTCTTAAAATATTATGTTGGGGTGCCTTGGGCATCCCCAAGCTTGAAATTGTGTGTCTCCTTAATTCCTTTCATATCATGGATTCTCTTTTTATCAAAAGCTTCATTCACAACAAACTCAAAAAGAACTCGTGAGACAGGTTAGTATAAACCAATGCAAAACCTTATCATTTTCTACTGTAAAAAATTACTAAAATTATTATTCAACATTTAATACTAAATGCCTCTGCACATTTAATACTCCTATCCCCAAATAGAATCACTAAACAAGCAAACATATGCAAACAATGCAACCATAACAGCAATCTGCGAAAACAGTACAGTCTGTAAAGAATGCAAGAGTAACAATACTTCCCTGACTCCAAAAATTATGAACTAAAATTCCCACTGTAATACATTTCTCAGAGCTTAATATGCAAAAAGATTCAATGTTATACAATTCTCTGACTTTTCTCGGGAATTTTTGTAACAGCGGTAAACTTTCTGTTTTCAAACAGCAACATGTATACTAGCAAAATAAGCATGGCAAAGGCTATCCTTGACTTTTTTATTGAAACTAAAGATGCAAAACATTATTCTAACTAACATCAAGCAAAAACTAACAAGATAAAATGACGCTCCAAGAAAAACACATATCATGTGGCGAATAAAAATATAGCTCCAAGTAAAGTTACCGATGAACAAAGACGAAAGAGGGGATGCCATCCGGGGCATCCCCAAGCTTATGCTCTTGGTTGTCCTTGAATATTACCTTGGGGTGGCTTGGGCATCCCCAAGATTAGGCTCTTTCCACTCCTTATTCCATCGTCCATCGAATCTTTACCCAAAACTTGAAAACTTCACAACACAAAACTTAAAACAAAACTCGTAAGCTCCGTTAGTATAAGAAAATAGAACCACCACTTAGGTACTGTAATGAACTCATTCTAAATTCATATTGGTGTAATATATACTATATTCTAACATCTCTATGGTTCATACCACTTAATACTAGCCATAGATGCATCAAAATAAGCAAACAACACAATGAAAACAGAATCTGTCAAAAACAGAACCGTCTGTAGTAATCTGTATCAAACGTATACTTATGGAACCCCAAAAATTCTGAAATAAATTTCTGGTCCTGAGGAATTTGTCTATTAATCATCTTCAAAAAGAATTAACCTAAAATCACTTTCCAGTGAAAAATGACAGCCATTCTCGTGAGCACAAAAGTTTCTGTTTTCTACAGCAAGATCATATAAACTTCACCCAAGTCTTCCCAAAGGTTCTACTTGGCACTTTATTGAAATAAAAGCTATAAAACATGATTACTACAGTAGAATAATCATGTGGACACACAAAAACAGTAAGGGTAAATATTGGGTTGTCTCCCAACAAGAGCTTTTCTTTAATGCCTTTCTAGCTAGGCATGATGATGACAATGATGCTCACATAAAAGATAAGAATTGAAACATAATGGGAGCATCATGAAGAATATGACTAGAACATTTAAGTCTAACCCACTTCCTATGCATAGGGATTTTGTGAGCAAACAACTTATGGGAGAAAATAATCAACTAGCATAGGAAGGCAAAACAAGCATATCTTTAAAACTTTAAGCACATAGAGAGGAAACTTGATATTATTGCAATTCCTACAAGCATATATTCCTCCCTCATAATAATTTTCAGTAGCATCATGAATGAATTCAACAATATAACCAGAACCTAAAGAATTCTTCTCATGATCTACTAGCATAGAAAATTTACTACTCTCCACATAAGCAAGATTCTTCTCATGAATAATAGTGGGAGCAAACTCAACAAAATAACTATCATATGATTGAAAATTAAGATCAAGATGGCAAGTTTCATGGTTATCATTATTATTTAAAGCATACGTGTCCTCACAATAATCATCATAGATAGGAGGCATGCTTTCATCATAGTAATTTTGCTCATCAAAGCTTGGGGGACAAAAAATATCATCTTCATCAAACATAGCTTCCCCAAGCTTGTGGCTTTGCATATCATTAGTATCATGGATATTCAAGGAACTCATACTAACAACATTGCAATCATGCTCATCATTCACATATTTCAAGCCAAGCATTCTATGTAATTCTTCTTCTAGCACTTGAGCACAATTTTCCTTTCCATCATACTCACGAAAGATATTAAAAAGGTGAAGTGTATGAGACAAACTTAACTCCTTTTTTTTAATTTTCTTAACTAGTGATACAACAAGAAACAAAAAGATTCGATTGCAAGATCTAAAGATATACCTTCAAGCACTCACCTCCCCGGCAACGGAGCCAAAAAAGAGCTTAGTTGACGGGGTGTGAGTGCCGTTCACCTTGCCTCCCAGGCAACGGCGCCAGAAAAGAGCTTGATGTCTACTACACAACCTTCTTCTTGTAGACGTTCTTGGGCCTGCAAGTGCACAGGTTTGTAGGATAGTAGCAAATTTCCCTCAAGTGGATGACCTAAGGTTTATCAATCCGTAGGAGGCGTAGGATGAAGATGGTCTCTCTCAAACAACCTGGCAACCAAATAGCAAAGAGTCTCTTGTGTCCCCAACACACCCAATACAATGGCAAATTGTATAGGTGCACTAGTTCGGCGAAGAGATGGTGATACAAGTGCAATATGGATGGTAGATAAAGCTTTTTGTAATCTGAAAATATAAAAACAGCAAGGTAGCAAGCGGTAAAAGTGAGCGTAAACGGTATTGCAATGATAGGAAACAAGGCCTAGGGTTCATACTTTCACTAGTGCAAGTTCTCTCAACAATAATAACATAGATAGATCATATAACAGGCCCTCAACATGCAACAAAGAGTCACTCCAAAGCCACTAATAGCGGAGAACAAACGTAGAGATTATGGTAGGGTATGAAACCACCTCAAAGTTATTCTTTCGGATCGATCTATAAACGAGTTCGTACTAGAATAACACCTTAAGACACAAATCAACCAAAACCCTAATGTCACCTAGATACTCCCTATATTGTCACCTCAAGTATCCGTGGGCATGATTATACGATATGCATCACACAATCTCAGATTCATCCAACCAACATAAAAGTACTTCAAAGAGTGCCCCAAAGCTACTACCGGAGAGTCAAGAACGTGTGCCAACCCCTATGCATAGGTTCCCAATGTCGCGAAACCCGCAAGTTGATCACAAAAACATACATCAAGTGGATCGCAAGACATACATCAAGTGTTCTCATAAAAGACTCAATGCGATAAGATAACTTCAAAGGGGAAACTCAATTCATCACAAGGGAGTAGAGGGGGAGAAACATCAGAAGATCCAACTACAATAGCAAAGCTCGGGATACATCAAGATCGTGCCATAGAGGGAACACGAGAGAGAGAGAGAGATCAAACACATAGCTACTGGTACATACCCTTAGCCCCGAGGGTGAACTACTCCCTCCTCGTCATGGATAGCGCCGGGATGATGAAGATGGCCACCGGTGATGGGTTCCCCTCTCCGGCAGGGTGCCGGAACGGGATCCCGAGAGGTTTTTGGTGGCTACAGAGGCTTGCGGCGGCGGTACTCCCAATCTATCTTCTGTTCTGGAAGGTTTAGGGTACGTAGGTATATATGGGTGAAAGAAGCACGTCGGTGGACCGAAGGGGGGGCCACGAGGCAGGGGGGCGCGCCCCAGGGGGGGTGTGCGCGCCTCCCACCCTCGTGGGCACCTCCCTTCTTCCCTGACGTGCACTCCAAGTCCATCGGGTGGCTTTCCTTCCAAAAATAACTTCTCCAGTTGATTTCGTTCCGTTTTGACTCCGTCTGATATTCCTTTTCCTCGAAACACTGAAATAGGCATAAAACAGCAAATCTGGGCTGGGCCTTCGGTTAATAGGTTAGTCCCAAAAATAATATAAAAGTGGATAATAAAGCCCAATATTGCCTAAAACAGTACATAAAGTAGCATGGAGCAATAAAAAATTATAGATACGTTGGAGACGTATCAGTTGTCTGACGCCATTCATATCCAGCCCAAATGTAGGGAGGATATAGGGCATATCGGGCGCATCCGCCATGTCGGCCATCCTGGCCCAACAATACCCGACCAATATTCCCATCACGAAAACCGTAGACAACAGACAATCCGCACTCCACTTCACTCCCCTCTTGGTCCACTCCACTTCCAATCCCTTCCTATCAGAATTAATAGCTCATGATGGTAACAACACTAGTTTCGGAGGAGACTCTGCGGGCTCCGACGGCTGGTCGAGCCTGTTGCGCGACCCGAAGCCCAATGTTGTGGAGCAAGTCGCCATACCATCGCTTTGAGACGGCCGCGGCTCGACCAAAGGCGGCAGCGGTGGCTCCTCTTCCTCAGCACCCGTCGCCCATCGACATAGTGGCGGCGATGTCGCCGGCCCGTCCTGCCCGTCTCGCAGTTTCGGCCGCTCAGGTATCAATGTCCTTCAGGTACGCCACCCTCCACCACCAATTCGGGTTCCATCTGCTCCTGAAGTGGTCCCAGACACTGTTGGGTCCATGTGCCCGCGTCGGTGCTGTCACGCATGAGGGCGCCTGAGTTAGAGGCACGAGGATCTTGTCGGGAGCAGCAACAGGCGAGGGAGAGGGTGGCGGCCGGGAAGGCATTGATTGTGAGCCAGGCACCCGCGACCGCACCGGCCGATCCCGAGGCTGCACTCTTGCATCGGCCCTCCACTGCTCTGTCACGATGGCACGGACGGACGCACGGCGCCTCTGCCGCAAGAATGTCAAGGTGTTTCGACTCGCTATGGAGCTGCCGGAGCGCCAGTCAAACAAGGAGGCGGTGGCCAAGGTGAAGGCGGCCCGCCATGCGAAGGAGTAGAACCGCCTGCTCTGAAGGCTCTTGGGGCGAGCATGCTTCAAGGAATCCTACCTAACGGATGGCTCCACCTCTAGCTCTGAGACGACGCACCATTGCACGCCAACGCCTACATGAAGGACGGGCACAACCGTGCTAACGACCGGAAGAGGAAGGGGTTGGCGAGGAAATGGTGATTTCCTCTGCCCTTTCTTGTTTTATCTCTGTTTGAAGTAGTTTGTAGTATGGATTTGCATTGTCCGCCAATGAACTGTGATGAACTATGATTCTTTTGTCTGGCAATGAAATGGTGATCTGATAAACTATGTGTTGATCATGTTTATACATAGCGTTGCATAAGTTTGGGGTTTCATATATGAGAGACACTGTTGTGAAAGCTAACATATAAGGCGTAACCGGTCGGTGCCGGTGGACGCGGACGCGTCCACGGGTGTTTGAGGGTTCGAATTTGCTGTGAGTGGCTTAGATGCTTTTACAGTTCCTCACATACAATCTCACCTCTGCATGTATCGAACAGCTGCCCGATAAAAATTTCTGACAGCACTCGGCATGGATGGTTTCATACTATAGTTTGTGCTCTGTTTCTAACAAATACTAGTTAAATGCCCGTGCATTGCTAGAGGCGAATGATTGTAAATAAATTAAAGGGGCACCTAATGTTAGGTGCCTAAAAAATTCTTCGCGCCAATCACTATTTTGGCCATCAAATATCCAATGGTTAGAAGCACGCCCAACATGTTCATCTTCTTACTCCTCACCCGCGACCATGGCCTACCCAGGCCTAACCGCCTCCATCCAACCACTCCCGCCAGCTATCACCGGCTCGCCCTCGCCATGGTCAGAGCTCCTCATGTCATCCTCGTCTTCGGTCTCATACAAAGAGGAAAGTTGCTCACGCAACAAAATAATTCATTCACATGAGATTTAGCAAAACCAATAAATCAAAGATTAAGTGGATGATACTTGATTCAGACACATACTTCATCGCAAATTTATCATACATCAATGATAGAATAGTCTGTTATCATTTACTTTACCAAATCAATTACATCCAATGTTCATAGAAAAAATGAAAGTGATTGTACAGATCCAGTTATCCCTTCCAGTTCACTCTGTCTAACGCGTGTGCACGACGTATTGTTCCTTCATTCGACGTAAGTAGTGAATTTGATCTTGGTCAATCTTGTTTCTTAGTTTGACTTGATGGGACAAAAAAATGGAAGTGATTGTACAGATCTAGTATACCTATGAGACTCGTCCCCACTATCTATTTATCTTAAGATGCACCCTGTCCACCTCAGCATAGTTGCCACATCACCAGTCCTGTTTGCAATGGACCATTTCCTTTCCAACCCTGAAAAATATAACAGCCAATCTTTCTCCCACGGGACAAAAATCAACCTCGCGAGGCGCAACCATCTCACCGCGATTCATTTCCTTCCCCACTTCATTTTCTCTAGCAGATCCGCTCCCAATCATGGATGATCATTCACTTCATTTGTTCCTTACAAGGATGAGCGCTAAAAATATCATGGCTTATAGTACCAATTCAACAACTCCAAATGTTTTTTTATCATTCTCTTCTTAATTAATTTTTGGCTTACTCATTTCTTCTTTTGATTTGTAAGCAATTACTTTTAGTTCAGTCCTCTCATGTTATATTATGCTTATCCTGCACCTATTATCTTTATTATGTACTTACTTGTTAAGCTCATCGTCATGCCCACTACGAAAGCAAAATTTAGCAGCATTAACCTATGTTTATTTCTCCATTTTCTGATTGTAGGAATATTGCTATCAGTGCCATACAACGAAATAAGATAGACCAAGATATATCTCCAAATGTAATGACCCATTTCTATTTCACAATTTTCTAATTTTTGGATGTACAACAAGTCACGTGGTCTTATAGCAATGCAGTTTACTGTATTTGTTGGCTCATAATTCGATTGTTTCCTCTAACCTTTCTCTGCCTGACCTATTTCGTGCAGGTATGTGATATTCGGAGACAAGGGTGTCAAATTTAGTCTTTTTTTGGGCTCATGAGATGTAAATCTCCTTTTCATGTGCATTTATCTCTCGAAGTGGTGTGTTACACATTCAGATTCTACTATTTTACTATGGCCTTTATCATTAGACTTATAATTTTTATATGCCTTGATTTTCTGAAAACTGGCGTTTATTTTGTTTTGCATGATTTAGACTACTCTTTTCGTATGAATTTATCGGGGAAATTACCAGGTAACTTCCTTTCATTATCCTTGGTTAATTATTGTGTTGTTCTATTCTAAGTCGCATTGTAGCCTACTTCGAAACAGTTGCCCTCCTCAGTGGAAGTCACAATGTAATTCTTAAATCCCCTAAATGAGATATAAATGTACGCTGCATTTTCACTTTCATGAGACTACACTTTTATAAAGCTTTTAGAGTTGATGATATTTCATTATGTTGTAGATCCAGAGTGGCATGAGTCCTCTCTTGCCTGGATGGTGTTTGTAGTTATCATCTTGGTATGCTACTCCTTTAGATAAAGATAATTAATACAAGTAATGCTGAATGCTATAGTTGTTGGCCTACTTTACTTGCCACTGAATTGCATAACGAACTCCTGAGTATGCAAGCTGAAAAACTTATCATCCTCCGGGACCTATGAGATTCACTATTTCACGGGCCAGTTGTCTTCAACACTTGTTCTAGGAAGTAAATGCAGTATGACATGCAACTATATATGGAATATCCATTATGAACATCCACAATCCGCTGTCAGTGATAGAGGACCGATCTCGCCACCCTTTGCTCGAGGCAGTGATTCCCCTGCCGGAGTAGCTCCCTCCTGTTTCCACGAACTGTTTGGCATCCGACGTCCATGGCCCGTACCGCCTCGCCCGTTTTGCAGGTGGGCTACTCACTTCCATCTCAGGAGGGCATCATGCAGGTAATGAATTTTAGCAATATCTTTCCTTAACTTTCTGATGTTTACTGGTAGTATTTACTAGAGACAGTCTTAACCATGTGTTACTTTGGGGGTACCAACTATCCATGACACGAACCAAGTTAGCGTCAAGGAACAATAGAACACTCGCTATGGTTGTGGTTCACGTATATTAATGATGCCTCTTCTGCATCTTTTTGATTTGCTTCTCACTAATTTTATGGCTTTCCTTGTAGATTCTGATGACACCACTGGGGGTGCTTCTGATGGACAAGGCTGGCAGGAGGCCACTTCTAATGGTAAAAAAAGATGCACAAGTTTTTAGATAGTAAATAATGATACGGTTAGTAATGCATTCCAAGACAGTAACTTGCATGCTGCAATACTCCAGGTCTCTACAGCAGGACATGCCTGGGTTGTCTAGTAGTCGTCCTGTTATTCTTGTTCAAGGTTTGATTTTTCTCAAACTGGCACCATCCCCATAAGAAGGGGACAAGTGCGCCACTAGCCTTGCTCTTTCTGGAACATGAGCATTGTTGGGCTAAGGACCTCAACGTGGTGTTGGCTTTGGCAGGGATTCTGCTACATAATTCATCTTATTTAGAATTATTATTTTCTACAGTGCTGTCGGATGTGTAGTCATTTTAAACATCTCTGTTGCTTTCAAAACCAGGTCTCCACTTGATCTTTCGCACTGGGTATGGCATGAATTTCATGGGTTATAACATCAGTCGCCTTTTCTCCCATCAATGTTACAACACTAAAAAGGAAATATTATTGTACATGAATAACTAAAGAAATAACAAAACCGGTAGAATAGAGGCAAAGCAGTAGTAACCATGCAGTTGTGAACTTCTGTTCTCACATACATCATTTCTTCGGTTCTTATTTAACACCTTCTCTTTATTCTGTGCAAATGGTTGGCAGAGTATTAGTGACGCATTATTACCTGATTTCACAAAGAGGTACATTATTCTCACTCACCTAGTGGAAGGCTGATGTTGAGTGATTGTCGTTTTAAGGCCCATGAATGATCAAACTTCATTAACACACTGTCGTAAATGCTCCACCTAAGCTAAGGTTTCAAAGCTCACAAACACAGTGTGCAAGAAGATGGTTTCGTGCTGCTGAAACTTCGTCAACTTTTCTGCTTTCTTCCTAGAACTAGAAAAGAGAGCTAAACCAAAAGAACAGAGCGAACACTAAGCCTACAACCAAGAAAATAGAGTTAACTCAAAAAGGTAGTTATATCAGAGGTCTGTTGTGCTTAGCTCTTATCCATGCAGTCGGTAATATGATGCGGGTATAGTATATTCGGTCACTTGTGTCATGCTTAGATCCTATTAGACAATATTTTCTGCAAAAACATATGTATATGAACTTATGGTATACCTTTAATTTGTGTTTCAGCATTCTATTAAACCTTATTTTCCTATCATCAACTAACAAACTAATATTAAAATTTAGACAGCAGATTAGTCTATTGGTGTTACAGTAGTCAAATTCTTTTTTGTCTGAGGACCTGCAATATCTGGCGTACCTTGTCCACATTAATTTGTTTGAATGTACTTTTCTGCCATTCGTACACCAATTTTAATTGGTCTGCTTCAAAATGCATGCACTTGTGTAAATAGAAATTCGGTGCATATTGAATTATTGATATGTATAAATAAATGATAGTTATTTCTCTTGTAGGAGTGACACCATGCTTACTGCAGCTGGTTGGCCTTCTTGTAATTCAAGAATCTCCCAGATGGTTGGTAAGTAGATTTACTTGTAGTGCCGATACTTGATTAATCTCTTACTTCTATCCATTTCCATTATTTCTTATAAAATTAATTGATTACCCATGTATGGCCTGTTCAATAGTAAGAAAGTTAGAAAGGAAAATTCGAATCTGAGCCCGACCTCATCTACACCTGCGCTCACGAAAAAAATCAAAATAAATACTAGAAAAATTAAAAAATACCAAAAAAATTCTGATGGTGGACAATTTGATGGGTGAGGTACGCGCCAATTTTTAAAACATTTGGATTTCTGTGCAGCCTTCAGCAAAAAAGACAAATCGGAGGTCTGTAAAAATGTGTACTGTTCATATACTGTTCTGGTCTGATTTGTCTTTTTTGCTGAGAGCTGCGCAGAAGTCCAAATGTTTTGAAAATTGGAGCGTACCTCACGCATCAAATTGTCTACCAGCCAATGTTTTTTTGGAATTTTATGAATTTTTGTGAATTTTTTACGAATTTTTTTTTGACCGGGTGCAGATGCACCCGGGCACCGAAACGCCGTTCTCAGAAACACTTATCTTACATATATAAAAGTATCATGTGGCACTGTCAAACTTATTATGTGGCACTGTCAAACTTAACATATATAGTATCTATGCAAGGGAGCAGATATTTGGATCAGACTAATTTATACAAATATTCATCTTTAGACCTAAGTTTAATCCTTGCGAATTGTAAAAAAGTGAAATCATCTCATATTATAGGTACTCTCAGATCACCTAGGGTTGCTTCGAGCACCCCAAGTTTGTTGTTCCGGATAGTATAAAAAGGTGAGAGAAGAACAACAGTGTGCATATTTTAGACTAAGCTTTGGAACATTTTTTCTGAATCATATAAATCACTATTATTTAGACTAGCAATAAGTGGACAAGAACAACAGTGTGCATATTTTACTGCTTTGGCATCGTGTTGTCAACAATCTAGAGTTTAGTTTGTTTGGCAACTTATGCGCAAACTAAACTCGTAAGATATGTTGGAAATTTTTATTGTGGACGGTGATCATGCTAGTTGTGAAGGCAAGAGAAGATAGCCTTGCTGAATACGAGCTGGAGGTTGGATGCTGACCATGAGGTGCATCTTGAGGGCAGCAAAGCGCCTCCAAAGCTTCACGAAGGGTTCGTATGATGCACACACACACACACACACACACACACACACACACACACACACACACACACACACACAGAGGGAGGGAGGGAGGGAGAGAGAGCATGATATTGAAGAAGGATGGTGGGAACACTAATACTAATGTTGGTGTTCAAGAGGATGTTTGCAGGGAGCTAAATATAGTTGTGCATGATATGATTGTCATCACTAATGCTGTCATGAATATTTTTATCATGGTTAATATTGTTGGGAATATTCTTGCTGCTTGAATATTATTGTGGACTAACCTGTTTTCCCGTACTTTATTTTCCGAGTGTCTCAGGGGCTGGCTAGACAACCCCGGGCATTCAGTTTTTATTTTCAATACCTCTCGTGGCGTCGCTTGGATTCTCGGGCGGTCTTATCTCGCCCGATTCTCCTTTTAGACACCCGTTTGGAATTTCTTTTCAAGACCCCTCGTGGCATCGCTTGAGTTTTCGGGCGGTCCTGTCTTGTCCGGTTCTCCTTTTAGACACCCGTTTGGCATTTCTTTTCAAGACCTATCGTGGCGTCGCTTGAGTTCTCGGGCGGTCTTGTCTCGCCCGATTCTCTTTTAGACACCCGTTTGGCATTTCTTTTCAAGACCTCCCGAGGTGTCGCGGACGAGGGTGGCTCCGCGGGCGCCCGGCTTCGGTGGCGGTGAGTGCCCGGAAGGGAAGAAGCGGTAGTAGTGAGCGGTGGAGACCAAGAAAAGTTGTGGGAAAGAGAAATATCTAGCTAGTCAAAGTGTTGTAGGTGGACCACGTGTTGAAGGTCGTGGTTCCCCACGGCATGTATTGGAGTTGTGAGCGCCAGAAGGGGAGAAGCGGTTGTGGTGAGCGGTGGAGACCGAGAAGTCATGGGGAAAGAAAAATATCTAGCTAGTCAAAGCGGTGTAGGTGAACCACATGTTGAAGGACGTGGTTTCCCAAATCTATCCGAACCCATTCACAAATCTATTTACACACGCCTTCTCCTCCTTCGCCATAGAGAGCAACTGAGGAGGCTTCACGCTCTCCGAAGTGTATGGCGGGAGGCCCGCCGAGTGCTGGCGCTAGGGACGTCTCGGCAATAAAACCAAGTGCCCTGCCAACCCTTGACTGAGTCAGGAAAGCTCTTCCGCGGGAAAGATATTCCTCCGCGGACTTGGTTGCCCAAGCCCCCACACAGCTGAGTGACGTTCATCTTCTCACCAGTCGGTGACTCCTTCTTGACGGTCATCGACCGACAAATGAAGATGTATTTGAAGCTCCCAATGAGGCGGGCAACCCAGGAAGTTCTCGTGGAGAGAAATTAAAGCTGAGAGATAAATAATTGCATTGGGAGGCAAACGGTGGAGTTGTGCACTGAAATAATCGAGGAAGGCCCGGAAGAAGGGATGGGGCGGCATACAGAAACCCCACTCGGCACGAGTGACGAGCAAGACTCGCTCGTCTTCCTGAGGAGCTGGCTCGATCTCCCCCGCGCCAGGAGGGCGCCACCCCGTCAGCGGGATCAGTCCCTCATCGGCGAGCTCCTCGAGCCGCCGAGCCGTGACGCGTGACGGGAACCAATTCCACACCACGCCGCCAATCGCCATGCCAGAGCCGAATGAGGACGCTTTCCTTGCTTTCTTCGCCCTCTCAGCCTTAGCAGTGGACTCCCTCGCCATGGTTGCGCATTCGAGAATAGAGGAGGAGCAGAGGATTCGGGCGAGAGGAGAAGGGGATCTGAGTGCCAGCACTCTCTCTCCAAACCTTATATCACCTGGGGCAATATTCCGCAGGCGAATCCCTCCCTCTAATTCACAGATCGAATGGCCCGCGCGAGGAGGCTTTTGACAGAGCTTTTGGGCCAGCCACTAGCTTTGAGAAACAGACACCTATATCTATATCTATATCTATACCTACTAATAAAGCAAGGTGTGTTTCGCCTATTTTTTCATCCGTTCACCGCCGAAAAGAATTTTTTCTGTCTGAGGTAGTACTAAATTCTATTTTTATTCTGCGTTTACTTCTATTTTTATTCTTGTTTCCCTATATATTTTCAATTCTGAGTTTATTTTTCTTTTGGAATTTATGTCGTAAATTAAAAATTCTCAAAAAGTATCCACAACTAAAAAAAGAATTTTTGGAAAATGCTCAGAATTCCAATTTTTTTGCTATTTTGGAAAATATTCGGAACTTGCAAAAAGTTTCCCATTTTATCAAAAAAAATATTGTTTTCAAATTTGTTTGAGATTTCGAAAAAAAAATGGCATTTGAAAATGCTTCAAATTCAAAAATATTCTTGTTTTAGTGAAATTTTCAAAATCAGAAATAATGTTTGTGTATAAAAGATACACATTTTCTCTTATAAATTTTCAACACATGCTCCCGTTTTAAAAAATGTTTGCAAAATAAAAAAATGTTCATGTATTTCATAAAAAAGTTGGGTTTGTCAGAAAATGTCTGTTAATTTTAGAAGTTGTTCCCTCTCATAGTTTGTTCGGGTTTTTTCGAAGGTGTGCATAATTTTCAAAAAACTGTTCAGGATTTAAAAAATTGTTAAGGTTTCCTAGAATATTGAGAAACTTCACACCTTAAAATCACTTTGATTAAAAGGATTGAAAAGAAGAGTAGATTCAATAACATATGGGCCTTCTAAAATCTTATGAATTTTCAACACATGTTTCCGTGTTAAAAAATGTTCATAAATTCAAATAATGTACATGTTTTGAAAAAGAAGTTGGTGTTTTCGAAAAACATTTATGAATTTTAAAAGATGTTTCCTTTCATATTTTGTTCGCTTTTTTTCGAAAGTGTGCATAATTTTCAAAAAACTGTTCATGATACAAAAAACTGTTCATGTTTCCTAGAATATTCGAAAACTTCATACCTTAAAATCCCCTCAATTAAAATGATTGAAAGAAAGAGTAGATTGATTAACTCATGGGCTTTCTCTGGCGTACGATGACGTAACAAAACTCTTAAACGCTCTCAATTAATGAATGGAAAAATAGTGTATTGATTACTTCGCATGCGGCGAAACCCAGAAACTAAATGTTCCTTTTTCGTGTGCAGATAGGGTTTCGCTTGCACAATTAATTCTCACCGACTTTAAATGCATACTATTTTATCTCCGATTGCAACGCACGGGCATATGTGCTAGTAACCTATAATACTATGTATAATTCTACCCAAACACATGTATAATTCTACCATGCATTTGGGCCAGCCACTAGCTTTGAGAAGCAGACATAACCTATAATACTATGTACAACAATGAATGAATGGCACAAGTCACAAGTGGTGCTAGGCTAGTTGCACAGAAAGGAGGTTTCTTTAAAAATCAATGAACGGTAGCCAATGAAGAAACAAACATGGAATTTTTGGCCTCCGTAATTGCCAATATGTGCCACCCACATGATGACAAGCAGGATAAACAGGTGGAAGGGAAAGGAGGCCAGCACCTAACCAGTCAGATGCAGCGATCTGACATGGATAGGGTAGATTGTGCCCCTTTCCGTCGTGTTTACTGGTATTAATTTTCCCAGGTAGTACAACTGGATTTTATTAGGTAACTCTGTGAGAAACATGTTATTTTCTACTTAGAGGTAATCATTGTAACACAACTTGTTTTAGTAGCAATATTCCCGTGTAATACTCTATGTTAAATTCATCAGAATTTTTATTAGTACAATATTCCGGTGTAACACAACTTGTTTTAGTAGCAATATTCCCTTCGCATTGTTGCGGTTTCTATCTAGAGGCCAAAGGTTGAAACACATGTTATTTAATATGAGTGACGTTCGATCACTTCTGTGAAATTCAGGTCGTCAAATGGCAGGATTTAGTAAAAATGAAATAAAATAGGAACGCATCCTGGTCAGATAATAATATAATTACCGATCAAAATAATTAGCTGGAAGAACAATGTTGACTCATTGACACCCGACAGTCACTGCACTTTCCTGCCGACAACGCCCAGCAGAAGCCCTATTTAGGTCATTTATTTTATTTCTTTTGGTAGAAAGTTACTAACTGAGATGAATCTTTCTGCTAAATATTATGTTAGTGCATATATAATATTGACTAATTTTAGTTTCTCAGCAATACATCTTAGTAAATACTAAGTTTAAAAAAAAGTAAATACTAATTTTAGATTGAGCTTGCTTCAATTTACATATTTTGCTCGACTGGTAGTCGAATTGTTTGAAGAAGATAATTGGCTAGCTACATGCCTAAGGTCGCGGTCCAATATTTTGAAGATACTTGAAAATGATATCTTGGAGAATATTAATTAAGAAGACATAATTGATGATTTCATTTCAAGGAATATTGAACCGATTATGTTTTTTGTTAGAACATGTGGTCAGTCTTTTAGCATTGATATTACGACACAACACATAGTTAAAGTTACATAATTATGTGTGAGTATGCTTTAGTTATGATAAGGATTTTTAAAATTTTAAGGCCTCATTCTGTATTTTGCACCGCGGCCGCGAATTCCGGAGGATTGCAATTTGCACATTGTGATAACACTTGGTTTGCCATGACACTGACCATAATAGTGAGTGTTACCACATCTGTCTATTTTTTATGATATAATGAAATGATTATTTTAGGTTGGGAAGGCCGGGGACATGTTTTGTTTCAACGTAGCTCTGGCCCTGTCTGTGTGGCCATTGCAACTCACAATAGCCCTGTGCATAATCATATTTAGTGCCGAGCGCTTAATCATATTTAATGCTAGCTTCTATTGTTTTTTGCTACTTGGCGCACACTTGCTGGCTTCTCTAGCTAAATACCGGGTCGGCCCATATAATATGTCGCTAATTGCTGTGCTTCGCGTGCGAGTTGGAAGCTTCCAGAATCTTTCAGTCTGGTATCTGGAAGCTTCTTTCCTGGTTTTGTTATTCAATTTCCTTTTTTTGTCTTTCTTTTCATTTTCCATTTTATTTATTTTTACTTTTTCCTTTTAATTTTCAAGAATTCTTTTCTGCATTTTTTTTGCAAAGTTTTTCAAAAATCATGAACTTCTGTCAAATTCGTGATTTTTATTGAATTCATGAACATTTACTAAAGCCGTGAGTATTTTTGAAATTCATGAAGTTCTTTCAAATTCACAAACTTTTTTTTCTAATTAATGAACTTTTTGTATCCGTAAACCTTTTTTGATGTGGCAATTTTCTTTTCAAATTCATATTTTTTTTCAAGTTGCCGAATCTCTTTTTTGAAATCCAAGATTTTTTTTGAAATTCATGAATATTATTTTGAATTAGTAAACTTTTTTAAACTATGAACTTTTCCTCAACTTCATGAACTTATTTTCAAATTGGTAAACTATGTTTTAATTGCACGAACTTTTTTAAATCATACGAACATATTTTTTATTGTAATGTTGTTTTTATCTATAGAAAACCGGAGGCCAGTTTTTTTCGGATCCAATAGTTACTGGTCTTTTTCATACGGTGTTTGTGCTACTGAACCAATGGTTAATGGACAATGGTCAACTGAACAACCCGTCCACCTTGTAGTGGTGTCAACCAGTCTACCGAGTGAGAACAGAAACATAATCCCCTAGCAACGCACTAGGGTTCCCGATCTCCCCTGGCGGCGCGCTAGGGTTCCCAACTTAGACCAAATTCTACCCAACTTCTCACGGTGGATTGATCTTTGGACCGATCTACGCGTGATCATCCACGTCAAATCAACTAGTAGAGCTTGTGCATGGCTGGAACGGCGGCAAATATGGCCTCGTCGGACCGTGCAACTGGTAGCGGAGGACCGAGAGGCTCGCGCGATGGTGGCTGCAATCTGGAGGATCGTTTTGTCGGACTGAATCTTCATGGGGAGGAGGAGGAGGATCTGGACCTCTCGGAGGAGATCGAAGGGCTGATCGAAGAAACACGGTGGATAGCCATCTTTAGGGTTCATACTCTCCGCCCCTTTAGTCATATGGCGTTGTTCAAATCGCTGCCCAATGGATGGGCGCCGGCCCAAGGTGTGATCTTCAAGGCGAAGGGGGACAACCTTTTTCTGGCACAGTTTATGTGCCTAGGGGACTGGAACAGGGTGATGAACAATGGCCCTTGGCTGTTCCGAAACTCTGCGGTAGTTTTGGAGGAGTACGATGGCATAACAAATGTCCATGAGTATAAGTTGGATAGAATCCCTGTATGGGCGAGGATCATTGAACTGCCTGATGGGCTGATGAATAAGAGGGATATAGCTGAAAAGATAGCAGCGAAGGTGGGGGTTCCACCATTCAATATAATAGTGAATGAAGGAAGGATTAACCCGAGGAAGTATCTTCGGGCTCGGGTCTTTGTGGAACTAGACACCCCGCTGGTGCGGTTCGTTCCATTAACCCTGAAGGAGAGCAAGAGGTACCCGGTGGAGTATGAAAAACTCCCTGAATTCTGCTACTTCTGCGGTCTCATGGGGCACACAGTGCTGGAATGCGGTGATGGCATACACGGAGAGGATGAATGTCACTGGGGGGAATGGCTGCTGGTGAACTATGATACTCAAACAAACCGTAGAAACTGGAGTGAGGCCGGTCGTGGAGGGGACGAGAGGATAGAGACGGAAGCGCTGAGGGAAGGACCGGCAATGATGCACATACTAATGGTTAAGAGAACAATGACATGTTGGTGGACAGAAGAATTGCCAACAACTCTGGAGTGATTATTCTGCTCGCACGCAAATGGTTAATTGGCCAAGATGGAAATGTCTTAGTAAGGACTGCAGGTAGTACAGGCCCCGTCTATGGGTTTGTCACAAACAGGGTGAATATGATTGAAAGCATATCAACTGAACCGGTGGACAAGAGTCAGTTAAGCACTCCGCAGAAAATTCAGGATCTCAAGCGTTAGAGATCTGACCCGAGTGGCACGGATGACACACCAGCAAATACATCGGCGACCTCCCTCGAGGAGGATCGCCGGGCACAATGAAAACATTAAGTTGGAACTGCCGTGGTATGGCCAGTGCCGCGGCAGAAAGGGCTCTTCTGGACATCCAGAAGCAGTGGGGGCCGGATGTTGTCTTCATGTCCGAGACACATCTGAATACAGCTAGAGCAAACAAACTGATGAAGAAAATAAAAATGGACCGAGTGGAGGTGGTGGAAAGTGTGGGTGCTAGCGGTGGTTTAATCCTTTTTTGGCGCAACCCTGTTGTGATTAGCGTTAAGGATAAAACAAAAAACTACATTGATGTAGTGGTGGGAGGGCCATCGGAAGAGCAATGGAGGCTTACAGGGTTTTATGGTGAACCTAAATGGGATCAGAAACACTTATCTTGGAGCTGTTTACATGGAGAAGGCGCAGATTGAGGGAACGTTTGGACAGAGCAGTATGCAATGGAGGTTTTTTTGGATTGTTTCCTGCTGCTGTAGTCACAAATGCACCTCATACAAAATCAACCATAGGCCGGTTGTGATCGATCTAGAAGGTGTTGTGGGTATAGACCAACAGACCAACTTGAGGCCAAAGCAATTTGAAGCCCGCTGGTTGCAAGAAGAGGAAATGATGCAAAGGGTAACAGAGGCTTGGGAGAGAACATCTATATCTGAATGTTTGGCAAGCCGCACTGCGATGGTTCATCGGGACCTGCATAAATGGGATCAGGAAGTCCTGAAAGCGCCGCACCGGCGCTTGAAGGAACTTAAGGAGGAGCTGGAACAGCTGCGATCGGGGCCACTCACTGATGAGTCGGCAGATAGGCAGTGCGGTCTTCTGATTGAGATTGAAGAAACGATGGAAAAGGAGGAAACCTATTGGATTCAACGCAGCAGGGCGAATTGGTTGAAGTTCGGAGATAGAAATACTAATTATTTCAACAATTTTGCCTCGGCTCGGAAGAAGAGGAACTACATCCGGAGATTAATGGATGAGAATGGTGGTTGGCAGGAGGATAATGAGGCGATGAAAAACCTCATAGAGAACTATTTTCAGAACTTATTCACTTCAGAAGTTGATGTTTTGAACATGGATGTAGTCAATAGAGTGACACCGCGTGTTGCTCCCTATATGAATGAAGCTCTTTTGGCGCCTTATACAGAGGAGGAAGTGAAACGCGCCCTGTTCAGCATAGGTGATCTAAAGGTGCCAGGGCCCGATGGTTTACATGCGATTTTTTATAAAAAGTTTTGGCATCTTTTGGGAGGTGATCTTGTGAAGGAAGTCTTGGAAGCGGTGAACACCGGAATCAACCCAGAAGGGTGGAATACCACTACTATTGTCTTGATACCGAAAGTTGATGTTCCAGAGAATGTTTCTCAGTTCAGGCCCATAAGTTTGTGCAATGTTGTTTATAAGGTGATATCAAAAATGCTTGCAGCACGCTTAAAAGTATTCCTGCCTGACATCATTAGTGAGACGCAGAGTGATTTCGTTCCTGGCCGGATCATAACTGATAACGTGATTGTTGCTTATGAATGTCTTCATACGATGAAGAAGAAGAAGGGGAAAGAAGGTACCTGTGCAGTAAAACTTGATATGCATAAGGCCTACGATCGGGTAGAATGGATCTTCTTGAAGGCCATTCTGGGCAGATTGGGTTTTGAGGAGAGTTGAATTAATCTCATTATGGATTGTGTAACATCTGTGGAGTACAAAGTTCTGTTCAACTCCAATGAGACTGCTCTGATTCACCCCACAAGAGGCTTGAGGTAAGGGGATCCTTTGTCCCCCTATCTTTTTCTTTTGTGTGCAGAAGGGCTCTCAAATCTAATAGCTTACGAGGAGGCAGCGGGTAATCTCAAAGGGGTTCAGGTGTGCCGTGATTCCCCTACAATTTCACACTTACTCTTTGCTGACGACTCATTGATCCTTATGAGAGCAGATATGGAGAATGCCAACACTCTAAAAAGGATCTTGGATGACTATTGTTCAGCCTCTAAACAGATGGTAAGTGTTGCGAAATCATCAGTTTGCTTCAGCCCCAATACAGATGTGGATAGGAAGGTGGAGGTATGCCAGATACTAAACATTATGACTGAATCTTTGTCTGACAAGTATCTGGGCCTTCCCGTTATGATTGGGGTGGATCGGGTTGATTGCTTTAAGCACTTAATTGAGAGGATCCAGAAGATGATTAATGGATGGAAGGAGAGAACTCTATCTTATGGAGGTAAGGAAGCATTGATCAAAGAGGTAGCCCAAGCCATCCCGACATATGCGATGAGTGTGTTCAAATTTCCAAAGAAAATCTGCAAGGGAATCACTGACGCCTTTTCGCATTATTGGTGGGGTGACGGGGAAAACCAACGGAAAATGCATTGGTTTGCTTGGTGGAAAATGTATATACCTAAAGAGAAAGGAGGAATGGGATTTAGAGATATACAAAGCTTTAACTTGGCGCTCCTAGCTAAGCAATGTTGGAGACTTATTGAGCACCATGAGTCACTATGTGCAAGGGTACTCCGTGCTAAATACTACCCTACTGATGAACTACTAAACTGCGGTTTGAAGAAGGGTTCTTCCTTTGTATGGCAGAGTATATGGGCTGGTGTTCAATCCTTTAAGAAGGGGAGTATTTGGAGGGTGGGAAACGGTCTGAAGATTAACATTTGGGAGGACTGTTGGGTGCCGAACAGCCCCTCCAGGAAAGTGATCACTCCACGCGGTAACATAATGTTGGCCAGGGTTTATGAGCTGATTAACCATGTATCTGGCGAGTGGGATGAAGGCCTAATTAGAGAAAATTTCTGGCCTATTGACGTTGACCGTATACTGCAAATTCCCTTGCACCATGAGGATACAGAAGATTATGTGGCGTGGCACTTGACGAAGACGGGAATGTTCAACGTAAGGTCGGCTTACTATAAACAGTGGGAGGATTCGTATGCTAATTCTGAACCAAGTGTTATCTCGAGTGGATCTATGTCACACCCAATATGGAAGAAGTTGTGGAGTCTCAAAGTGCCAAGTAAAGTGAAAAATTTTACATGGCGTTCGCTGCACAATGCCATTCCCTGCTTTGATGTGCTAGCTAATCGGCATATCTCTACTACGGCACAATGCCCGGTCTGCAAACTGCATGCTGAAGATGTCGCGCATGCACTGTTTGGATGCTCGTGGGCCGGAGGGATCTGGGCTTTACTTGGCCTTCAGGACAAGATAACTGCGGCCGGACCTCCAGGACATTCGGGAGCGGAGATCCTTGAGGTACTGTTGTGTGATAAATCGAACCAAATAACCTACACGGACGTGGTGGAAATTCCTGAAATGGTAGCTGTTACTAGCTGGCACATATGGTGGCAAAGCAGGCAGATTGAGAAGGGGAAGGACGTCCAGAATTTAGAGAGATCAACCCATGCCATTCTTGCTACGGCACTGAACTATGTTCGAGCAGCAACACCAAAGACATCTCCAGCAAAATCCAATAAATGGTTGAGGCCACTGAATGGCCATCTGGTTCTTAATACAGATGCTTCCTTCTTGGAAGACCATACTGGCTCATGTGGTGCTGTAATTAAAGATCATTTAGGTTTCTTCATTGCGGCATCCACGGCTAAGCTTAATCATGTGCCGGACGTTGTCACAGTGGAGGCAGCCGCGGTTTTGGAGGGCCTAAAGTTAGCTCGATCTATTGGTGCTCATATTTTAGTTGCTCGGATGGATAATATCACTTTGGTGGAGGCGATGACACACAATTCTGGACAAGCTATGGTGGCAGGACCTATACTGGAGGAGTGTCGCTCTTTGTGTTTAGAGTTCGGAAAGGTCTCTTTTCAGCATTGTAATAGAGAAAGTAATAAAGTTGCTCATAGGCTAGCTCAAAGGGGTCGTGAGGATCAACCAGCTGTGTGGTTGGATGCCCCCCTAGTTTTATTTCGATGATACTCGCGGATGATGTAAGCATTTGTTAAAGTTAATAAAGCTAGCCTGAAGGCCTTTCCCTAAAAAAAACCAGTCTACCGAGTGAGTGAGGCGTGGATCGAGCATAGAAAGAGGGTGTGTCGTATGCTTGATCGGACGATTTGGTCCTGAAATCATCGTGAGCAGCCGTAGGTTAGATGAGTTCTGTTGTTTTTCTTCAACTTTTGAAAGAGGGTGTACTGAAGCAGATCTCTAGAATTAATTAAACATCGGTAATGACGCATGGACTGCACATACTCATTTTGATATGGATGCCAACCAAACCTTGCCGTCCTCGCAAAGCTTCTCACACCATGACCAGGGGTGGAGACAACGAGGCGCCGGTCATGAGGCCTTCATTTTTCAGTGAATGTAATATGACATTGTCTATCATGTTTGGTCTGATCCGATCCCGGCTCCGCCCCCACAACGCTCGCCCTTCCCTATCCCTCTAATCAGCCTCTTTGTCGACATTGATCAGTATAAATCATTGAACGGCGCACCCGGCGGCTAACAAAGCTTGACCAACCTTGCCGCCAAGAAAAAAAGCTTGACCAACCTAGCTGCCCATGTTCACTACGTTGTCGCGTCTCGGTTTCTGTGGACGTGCACATGCACGCTAGCCTGCCGCATCTTGTAATGTCTGATATGGATTATGATATGCATGTCCATGGCCACCTCCAGCAACATACAAGTATTAGCTGAACGCTCATCAACGTACGGTGTTTCGTTACTTAATGAAAAGGAGGTCTTAGTTAACTCGTAGTATTGTACTCCCTCCGTTCCAAAAAGTTTATCCCTCAAATGAACAATTTTTTTCGGACAGAGGGAGTATGTACCTAGCTAGCTAGCTCCAAAGTCCAAACCCACATTAGCATATGAACTACTGGACAACCTACATGTACACGGTGGATTCATTTCTATATCTCTCAGCTGCTATACAAATATGTTCAGGGCCGGTATGTGCAACGGATGCCGTTGCAGAGGCTCCCCAACATCGCAGGGCCCAGGCCAAGGTAGGTAGAACGAATATATACTACACATCAATGCAACACGGCATGTATCCCAATATTCAACGGTGAATACTACAACCCAAAATGCAAACAAGAAACGGTCCATCAGGACATAGCACCATGAGTGGGACTAAGACGTGACGTAGCACCGTAAGCATCGACCTGAAGCAGAACAGTTTCACCGGCAATGAGATGCTCAAGCGTTCTTATCGCATTCTTTGTCGTCAGTACAAAGAAGCGGAACTCCTCGATCTTGGCATCTCAGAGAGGGTAAGCTCGATTACAACTATGCCACCAAGGTACTACCAAAGTCGTAAAACCAGTTTCAGTCCCATGATCTCTGAAGACAATGTCAGCATGGATCTTACAGAAGAAGATATTGCCTCATCACCACGGATCAGTGATCTTCCTTAACGAGATGATCCAGACGGTCCTATATGATGACCCGGTCTCTGATGAGAAACACGATCCTATGTGCTTTCTCTATCAATCCCTAGATATATCACATGGCTTGGTATTACATCGCAGATCCATTCTCTTTTACATTACATGCCTGCCTTGCTCAAGGCTAGCTTATACAACCATGCAGCGGAAATACAATATAACTTGTGGCGTCCATCCACTCATAGGAAGAACTTGAGTATAACATTGTAAGAGCATCTCCAGCAGAGCCCTTAAAACTGGAGCCTTAAAAATGCGTTTACAGCACAGAAAACATGGTTTTCGGGCTGCTTTTGTCCCGCGCAGAACCGACCATGTAAAAAACCACATAAAACCGGATACCCCCCCCCAAACGAATATTCTCAGCTGCCCGGTCTGCTCCTTCTTCCTCCCATGAACAGACTCTTTCACCTCTTGTCGTTCTCACCGCCATCCACCATTCTACCCCGCCTCCTGCCATCCCCCGCCTCTGTCGCTGTATTCCCCTGCCTCCCGCCGCCCCCGCCTCCGCCCGCCCAAGATGCTATAGAATTGGAATGCGGGACGAGGCCAGGAGCCGATGAAACCGCTGCCGCCAGTCACCCAAATGAGCCCGGCCGGGATGCAGAATAGTTGGAGCATGCGGGGCGAGGCCAAGCGCCCCTGGTGGCGCGTCGTGAAGGAGATAAGGGTGGGGCGGCGGTCGGGATGGGCAGGGCGGCGGCCGGGAGCGAGCCATGAAGGTTCCGATGGCAGTTGGACTCCCACCAACGGTCTTTCGCATACACAGGGCACCCTCGGGTTGGCCCTGAAATCCTTATTTTCACATGTTCGGTTGGGACGTTTTTCGCGCCCCTTACAAAATTATAGGTTGGAGTCGTTTACAGGTTATTTTTGGGTTAGTTTTTCTACCTAAAACTGTAAATAGACGGTTATTTTACAGTTTCGTGCATTTTAAGGGGTCTGCTAGAGATGCTCTAACCCTTTATTGTAATCGTAATCCCTTACTGGTCCTCCATAAGTCCTGCAACATGATACGTTGCAACCACAAAGGTCAATACATCAAGTGTATTGGCAAGTTTCATCAGAATGTATAAAAGACCTAGTCATGCTCTTGGGAAAAGTAGGGGCTGACTTGTTTTGCAGAAACTAGTGTACAAAAGGATTCATGTTTGAATTTCAAATGAAGTTGGTTTATAATTCAAACTTTGGTTTGAATTCAAATTTGAAATAATTCAAACATGGCAAAAGAGGTTGGTCCAAACATGGTACATATATTTTGAACATTATTTGAACCATTAACTAAAAGATTCAGTAGGCTTGGACTTGTAATTTGAATTCTATGTCGAACTAGAGTTTGAATTTGAATTCAAATAGATTTTAATTTATGAAAGTCAAACTTGGGTCAAACTGATTCCAAATAATTGGTTTGACTTGAGAAAAAAACTAATTTAAAAATATCAAAACCATCGGTCAAAAGGTATGACCAGTTCAATTGATAAACATAATTGGTTCCAAAACCTCTGTCATGGCCACAATTGTTTTGCCATGGCAGCAAACGTGGTTGCCATGGCAGCATTTCTGCTACTATTCTATCCCTATTTGAATTTCAAAACTAAATTTCGCAAACATATGCTTCAATGGTTCAAATTGAAAGTTTACGACCAAAGGACCAATGTGCAAAATGATCAGATATGGTTTGCAAATTAGATATTAAACAAGGTCGAATCAAAATTTGAATGAATTCATTATTCGATGGTTCAATTTTGTGCAACTATGGTTCTGCTGGATGCTCATTATGATCAAATTGCAATAAGTTCAACTATATTTGGATCCTTGGATTGTAGATTAGGGCCCCCTAAAGGCTTAAATTTAAATCTGACTGTGCAAAAGTGAACTGTAGGTTCTGGTGGATAGGGATTTTTGTGAGGGTCAATATGCAAAAAGAATCACCTCAACTGGATCTACATGTGAAAAGTTATAAGGGTTCGAAGTTTCAGGGGCCTATTAGAAAAGTTACAGAGATTAACTAAAATAAACATAACTAGAATGAATAGGGACACATGGCATGATTCTATTAATTGGTTGAAACCACGTTAGAACAAAAAGAACGAGGGTTGTTGGATTTTATGATCCTCAAATGAGTTGGACCAAAGGATACTTGCTCACTTAATGAACCGATGGGGGTCATTAGATCAAGATAAGATGGACGGCACCGCGTACCAATTTGTTGGACTTAAAAGATCTGATTGTGTTTTTGAGTTGAGAATGAGACTTAGGGATCACTTAGGGAGATGGTTGACACAACCGCGCCATAGTTGAAGACAATAATGGCATGGGAACTCACATTTGATGAATGCGACATCTCCGGTGGTCCTCGGCATGAGGGGAATGCACGAAGGCCTTCAGTGCTTCGGAACGATGAAGATGGTGTCCATGGCTACAACGGGCGCATTATTAGGCAACGATGGCGAACAAATGAAACAACGGTTTGCGGCAGTGAGCTTCAGGATTCCACGGTTCACAGGATTGGGGGTGCTCGTGGATAAGTAAAAGAGTGGAGAGACGGAGGGGGTCAAGGCGAAATGGATAGGAGCGGGTTGTGTGGCAGAGGCTCGCCGATGGTGGCGCAATCACTCAACGAAGCATAGCGGAGGGAGCGGCGTTTCGAGCTCGGATGCAAGCAGCCAGGTGGCAGAGAGGTTGCGTGCAAGCTTTGGATCGACATAGGGGTCTAGGGCTATGTTTTGAGGGGGTCAGGATCTGGAGGCAGGGTGGCCGACATGGTGCATGGGGGCATGGGCACCATGGGGGAGGGGATGAAGCTGACGTCGGGCTCCTTCTATAAGTGACAGTGAAACTGTGGCATGCTGGGCCGACCTGGTTTTTCAAATGGACACGTGCATGCACGAGAGTGAGAGAGGGGGGGTCAGTGGGCTAGGCCTCTAGAGGTTAGGCTGGGTTTTAGTTTTTTTCTTTTTCTATTTATATTTCCTTTTTTTAATTTGCATCTTGTTCAAAAGCCAAATTCGGTCCAAATCCAAAAATAATAATATGTAAGACTTATGTGAAATTATTTCCCACCAAAATAAAATTTGTAGCCTTGTTTTGAATATTTTCCCTTCAGAATTTGAATTTATTCAAATACCATATTCCCTCCAATTATTTCTGGAAAAATAAGACAAACTCGAAATATCATTAGGACTTAAGAAAAATACATTTCATCCCAAATTAAATATTTGAATTGTCACCTTACTTTTGGATAATAATTTATTCCTAAATTCTTTCATGTGTGAATTTAATTCCCAATTTAACTTTAGATTTTCAAATAATATTTGGGCTTTATGGAAATTATTTCCAACCCAAAATATTTAAGATAACGTCACAAACATTTTGTGTGCTCAACTTTGGTTTTACAAATAAACCATAACGACCCATTCAGGGTTCTGAATAATTCCAAAATTTTATTTGAGCCACAATTTCACCACCAAATCTATCAACTCCTGGTCAAATTAAGAAAAGGTCGAGAAATCATAAGAAAATTTAGAATTTTTAGTTTACCCTAATTTCATTTTTGACATTTCAAGTTTGGGAAAAACTTGAGAAGGGACAGACTACCACCCTTAAAATGAATTTCGTCCCCAAGATTCGGAAAGGCTAATGGGAAGAGTTGATTGTCTGACTAGTGCCCAAGCACGAGGTTAGGTTTATGAGTTCACTTAAATTCCACATATGTCCCTGTGGTTTGACTGTCTAACTTCAAATGAAATTGATACAATGTGCTTGTGTCCCTTGATATTTGATTGGTCTCTAGTCTCTACCACCCTTAAAATAATTTTGTGTTTGGGCGCTAAATATTCTTGAATCTTCCTTCTAACTATCTGGATCTTGTCTTTTATGATGCATGAGATTATCCTTTATATTCATTTTCTTCCAAGCCGGGGACATCTCCTCCATCACCATCATCATCAACTCCCTCTCTGTTCTCATGGTGATGTGTGAGTAGTTCATCCACGGGGCTGAGGGCATGTACTAGCTCTTTGTTTGATCTCTCTCTCTCTCTCTCTCTCTCTCTCTCTCTCATGTTGTTCATGGTTTCGATCTTGATGTATCATGAGCTTCATTAATATAGTTCGACCTTGTGACATTCATCTCCCTCTATCCTTTTTGTGGTGAATTGAGTTTTGCTCTTTTAAGTTTCTTTATGTTGGATTGAATACTTCCGATTTGAGATTACATGATGCATGCCTAGTAATAAACTTGCGGATACCCATAGTGACATTGTGGTACTCTTAGCATACAGATAGAATGATAAGAATCATATATGTTGTCATAGTAAAATTTCTGGTACTATCCGTGACACTTTGTGGGTGGTTCAATAGATCAAGATTGGAAAAATGATATGCATTTTCATCCTACTTTATCTAATAGAAATAGAAACTGTGGAGTGATTCTTTGCTACACTTTGAGGATTATCATGTGGTTTAATTATGTTAATGATGTTGAGGTTGGCACTAGCAAAAGTCTTAACCCTTGGTCTTGTTTCCAAGCATTGAGACACCATTTTTACTCACTTTTGTTACTTTCTACCTTGCTGTTTTTATTTGTTCAAATTACAAAAACCTATTTCTACCATCCATATTACACATCTATCATCATCTTTTCGCCAAACTATTGCACCTAGACAACTAACAATTGTATTAGGTGTCTTGGTGACACAAGAGACCACTTGTATTTGACTGCATGGTTGTTTGAGAGAGAGCCACCTTCATCATATACCTCTCGCGGATTGATAAAAATTAGTTCATCCACTTGAGGGAAATTTGCTAGTTTAAAAAAGTCTACACTTGGAGGCCCAACAAAGTCTAGAAGAATAAAGTGTTGTGTAGTAGACATCCTGGATGCATCATCCTTAACGGGTGGAGGAAAGTATTGAAGATGTACATCGATATAGCAGACCTGATGATCTTCGTGCGCCACCATGGACGTGCAGGGAGTTTTCTCTTCCTCGGTTTCATTGCTATTTAACCAAATGAGGAGTAGTTTTGTCTTTCTATCATGTTGTATCATGATCCTCCACCTAGGTCATGTTTTATGCTAGTGTTAATACTGATGTGATGATGATGAACATGTATGTCTTATAGTCAATCCTATTAAGTAGTGTTGTGTTAAGAAGTTATGACCTTTTATAGTAATGCTATCATACTTCACAGTCTTTTTGCACATGGGGTACACTATTTTAAGTGTTTTAGAAATTTTAATGGAATGCTATTCTCTGTGATCATATTTTCCGTCCATGCTTTATTCTAGAATTAATATGTCATTTCGACGTTCAGTACAATGAGAGCACGTACAGAAAAGAATCAATGAATTCGGTAGGAGCATCTGAGAAGATAAGCCAACAAATTTGACTCTAATACGGAACTCTGCCATGGCAGGAAAACCCAAAACTACGTTTTGAACCCCACTGCACCATTTATTTACCCTTTCTCTAACCATCCGAACATTTTCCGTGACACTAAAAATCATCAAAGAATATGCACATACCTAGTGAAGGCCAAATGCATCACCTGAAATTAGGCCAGAATGTCACCAAAGTTGTTGAGGGTGCTAGCCTAGAGGAAATCAGTTGGTAACAGTTTCCATCACAGAAAATGATCTTATGCAGGGTTCTTCATCGAGGATTTTCTTAATAACATAGCACACATTTTATAGTGTTTATATGTATTTGAATATGTGGATGAAATGTATTAAAATTTGAATGCATGGCTGAGTTGTATAAATGATTTTTTATAATCATCCAAATATACTTACTAGTTGTGTAGGGCTTGCCACTATTTAGCTTTCTATTAAAACCTAAAAATGTATTTAGTGGCGTGACCAACACCAAATGCTGCTGCTGCTACTACTACTACGACTACTACTAGCTATTTAGTTGTAGAATGCCCAACCACCACACGAAATGGCGAGGGGTCGGCATGACACCAGTATATGTTATCAGTGGCGCCATATTGGTGTTGTAGCCTCCACGCCACTAACATGGTCTTTTGCACGCCACCGCTAGCATTTTCTACACAAGCGCAACATACTTGCTCAGCTAGTTGATGGGGATGACATATTATCTGTATGGTAGCCCATATGGATGAAGCTCGTCCTAAAGAAAAAGGGAAAAACAACGGTGTACAAATAAAAAAAGGGCAATGTGTCGTAATCATGATTACCCACTGGTGTCATGGATTGTATCATCCATATGTCAAGGGTATGAGTAATGTGGGCATCACCCGAGCAATCACTGATATACCATTCTCAAATGCCTTTGGTTCTAACCTTGTGCCAATGAAGATAGTTATAAAACTAGGCCAAAACGAACTGGTGCAAGAAGTTTATTGGAACCCTTGAATTCGGCTGCCATAACTATAAGGGCATCAACAGTGTATAGAGGCTTAGGATGTATTTGGTTTAGGGGACATGCTAGGGTGGTTGTGGGTATCCCCAACCAGGTGGCTAGGGATAGCCCTTTTTTCTGTTTGGTTGGAAGGGTGAGGTTATCCCATGTTTTGTTTGGTTCAAAGGATGAAGCGTGGTTGAGGATAGCCATCAGAGTGTTTGGTTCAAGGGATGAATGAAGGATAATGGTTGTGGTAACCTTTTTTACTTGAAATGGTAAGATTACCCTCATAATTTGCACTTTTTAATGGAAGGAAGGAAATACAGTATTATAAACATAATTTCGAAAATCTTAACTTTTTCACAGCAAACAAAACAAAACGATACTAGAAATTTCAGACTTCATCACATATAATAGTTCAACATTTCATACATAAGTCAAGTGCATAGAACTCACAGTTCAGCATTCAAAAGCACAAGTCAATCATCAGTTCACCACATATGCACTCACCATCCTTACGCTTCAGGAAAAGTATTCTTGACATACCTAGAAACCCAAACCTTCTTTTGATCCTCTTCCAACACCTTGAATGCCATAGCAACACGAGGATTGTCAACCAAATATGCGTAGTAATGAGCAAGGTAATCCAAACTGAACCCAGGAAGTACTTTCATGCTCTCCCAAAGACCATCTATGGCATTGTTCTCGGTGCTAGAACTCTTTCTATGGAAATAGCAATTCTTTCACTGGATGCAAGTATGGTGGCATGCAACCTGTCTTCCGCACAAGGATTTGGTTTGGCCTTTTTTGGTTTGGGACCGGATGAACCTGCATTGGTTGATTGTGCAACCTCTTCATGTGGCGCTGTGGGTTTCTTGGTTGTCTCTTCTTCAAGATTAACCACTTCTGTAGCAAGAGGGTCACTTGAGTCTTTTGCATATTGCCCTGTAGCCATGCTCCCTCCAGCTATATATTTATCATCTCCTTATAATGAATAATAGTCTTGTTAAGGTACTGTTCATCCTCTGGATGAGCCTTGTAGAAACAATAAAAGTAATTTCAGTAAGTATTGACATAAAGAAACAATTTCAACAAGTATTTGAGCATATAGGAAGAATTCCAGCAAGAATATTTTCAGCAAGTGTTGGGACTTGTAGATACTAATTTCAGCAAGTACTTGAGCATGAAGAAAGAGGTACAACAAGTGTTTGGACTTGTAGATACTAATTTCAGCAAGTATTTGAGCATTACGGAAGAAGTACAGCAAGTATTTAACTTCACATAATCCATTACAGCAAGTACTTTCACATAAAGAACCAATTTCAGCAATTATCTGGACTTGTAGATACTCATGAGCATAAACAAATAATTACAACAAGTTCTCATGAGCAGAAAAATAGTTACCTTAACATGATTTGTGTAATGCTCATGATCAAGAACAATCATAGACTTGTCCTCATCCCATAGTGCACCACTCAAGTCCTTGAGTTTCACTATTGTCTGCAGTTTTCGCTTCCATGTCCTATTATGATTTTTGATCTGATCTCCATTCAAGCTAAGTTGGAAATGCTCATTCAAAGCAGTGGCACAAGCGTTGAACTGTGATTGCTTGAATGCAGTACTTGTTCTATTGCCACTAGAGACCAAATCACTTAGCCATGTTAGCATGAACTTGGACATGGTAGGTGTCCATGAAACTTGCTTAGCCATTTCCTACAATTTTCAGCAAGTGTTTGGACATTGAGAAAGTAATTTCAGCAAGAATTTGGACATAACAAAATAATTTTAGCAAGTTGCGATCCCTAAAGAGTTGACAAAACCTAAAGAAAGGTTCTCTCCGAAGCCTAAGCATGTTCACACAGGTTGTGTCATTCTTCCATATTTTGTTGTCAAAATACTCTCTTCTCATCCTATCTCTCTCATCAATTGGGGCATACGTAATTGCTTCTCTCCTTTTTCTTTTTCTGGATTGAACAACCAATGTTATCATGTTGATAAACCATTGTGCCGCAGCCGCATAAATTAACATCTTTGTCTTTCTGTCCATCTACAATGCATTATAGGATTCAGCTATAATATGCAGTACAAGGTTTAGAGGTAAAATATGCAGTATAGGATTGACAGCTAAAATACTAGTTGAGCTGCTATTGCTAGATGTACAAGTGGCCAACTGCTTAGAACCAAAATCAACATTCTGTTTCCACTGTCAAACATTTTTAGTAAAGAACAGAATAGGATTTCAGGGAGAAATAACCTCAGGTTGTAGTTGTGCTGCTGCTGCTAGATGTACTGACGATGGCCTTCAACTTTCCTGTACCAGAAAATTACATCAATCAGTGAACTACACATGAGCAGAGACGAGCCGGACACTAGCACAAAATCAGCACCGAACACTAGCAGACATCTAGCACACGCAGCCGTGCGCACGTGGACGAGCCGTTCGGCCGCATACAGGCACCTGTGCGCACGCATGTCACCGGCCGCCCGCGCCTCGTGAAGCCCCCAGCCGCCGGCCGTGAGATCCAGCGGCACCGCCGCCAGGCTTGAGATCCAGCCGCGCGCGCCTCCTGAAGGCGCCAGCCACCGCCGGCCTTGAGATCCAGCCGCACCGCCGCCGGACTTGAGATCCAGTCGCGCCGCCGCCTCAAACCCTTGCCCGCATCGCCCGGGAACACCCTCCGCAACGGCAGGCCAGCACAAGCAAGACGAAGCAGAGGAGATATCAGATAGGGAACGAGTAGAGAAGGAACTCACCTCCCGCCGGCCTCTCTGCTATCTGCTAGATGCGCTGCCGCCGCGCACAGGGAAGAGAGAGGTGAGTAATGGGGGAAAGTGAGGTTTTCACTGGTAAGCGGGAGGCAATGTAGCCGAAGAAACGTTTCGCGCGTGAGCACAACGACGCGCGCGCGGGGTGGTTGCCGCCACCACTCGTTTTTCGCGGGTCACCACATCCCTCTTTTGGAGGAATATTCCTAGCATCTGGCTGACCCTATCCCTCCTCGTCTCATATCCAAATGGGTGGCAGCCACCGAAAAAAAGGGCTATCCCTGTCTCTGGGAGGATAGCCCTCAAACCAAACACATCCTTAGCTGCCTCTAACCTGGGTCCCTAACCCGACCTCTAAACAAAGCCCAAAACCCTGCAGTCTATAGTATTTGTTGTTACCTCTTAAGATCGGTGCTACTCCCTCCTTTCCGGTTTATAAGGCTCAATTCAAAAATCTCACCAACCAAGGTAGATGGTGAGTGGTGGAATACTTTTTGTAGTTTGCAAAAGCACCCAATTGATGCTCTTGTTTTCCTCAAAAAAGTATGTTTACCAATGCATTAATTGCAATGCATGCATGCATAAATTACATGGATTGGTCAATTTTCTTTTAATACTTGCATGCAATGATTTAATGCACCTTGAAATCTGAACATGTGATGGGAAACAACCAAATTGAGCCTTATAAAATGAAAAAACTAAAATTTTGAGATAAGCCCTATAAACAGAAAAGGAGGGAGTACGACAGAATAAACAAATGTATTTGATGAAGTCTTGTTTATGTGCATGAGAGAGAGCCCTACACAGACATCTAGGATCACATGAGTTGTTTAAAGGTTGGAGGCTGCCTCCAAGGCTAGCGACGATGCTAAGCTCAAAAGCTCTAGAGGCGGATGCTTGCAGTGTATGGAGGCAGGTAAAAATCCTTACCTTAGAGGCTAAAAAAGACTAGAGTGTGGGTGCTCTAACGGTCTTGAAGTAGCACAATTCCTAGTATTTCATCATTAAGTTGAAAGCGGGAGCATAAGGAGAAATCCGTCCAAGAAGGGGCTACTGTATTAATCCCTAATCCTTATTTTCCAAGTTGTTAGTTTGCCCCTTTCTTATTTTGTGCTTCTGCCCGTATGCGTCCACCTAGAAGTAAAAAATAGAGGCTATTAGTATTATTTTTTGTTCTCCAACGCAGACACATTGGGCTACCATTAAGTAGACCATTTTTAAGTACAAATCTAGGCTCTATGTCTTAATTTCCTCCCCTGATTCCTGCCTCTCTTGGCGGCTTCACTTAGCACATGCAAACTGTACTTTTCTGTCCATCGTTGCATCTGAGCCTAGTTGGAGGCTGTGGATTCTCTACCTTGCCATGGGCAAGGTAGAGACCTACAGTACCTCTGCCTTTCCTCTTCTTTCGTCTGTTGGATCGAAAACGTACCGCACAGATCCGATGTAGTGATCTGAACAGGAACATTAAACAGTGTGCTTGCTACAGTGGGTCGCTACATGTTGGTGTTGTTGTTGTGCCACTGATTTAAACGCTCTTATATTCTAGTGATCTAAACGCTCTTATATTTTTTTACAGACGTAGTACTATCTCGTAAGCAAAGATCCCCGTAGTCTAGCAGTTTGGCTAGCTTATTTATACGGCCGGCCTCTTCTCTCTCCTTCCTGCACTACTGCAGCTGCAGCTACCCACACCCGCACAAGCTGCCACCTACCTCCAGTTTCAGTCTAGCTGCTTGCTGCATGTGCGGGATGGACGCCGCTAACCCTGATCTGCCGCAGCTGGAGCAGCAGGACCATGGCAATGGCATCAGCATAGAGAAGACGACTGACTCATCATCGCTTGACGCCGGCCATGGCGAGCCCGTCCACAACTACCGCGGATGGAAGGCCATGCCTTACGTCATAGGTGAGTAACTGTCATGCCAGCTAGCTGCCTCTGTTAGTGTTCCCTGGTCTAATAGCTACGCAACATATAGCTTACTCAACTATGGACGATAGCTACCACTCCTTTCGTTCTCAAAAAGAGGACATATTTTGACTCTCTGAGTTCATGCTTTAACCACAAATCCCTCAGTATAGTATATAGTCAATGGTTACAAAATCATCATAATGTGAAAGTGCCTTTGAGCACGAATCTGATGGTGCCAATTTTATGTTACATAAATAACATATTATTTTACTAATCGATTGCCAATGCATGTATTTAGACCATCAAAATGCGCCCTCTTTTTTAGAACGGATGGAGTACACCGTATTACGTACAAGGCAAATTGCCACAAAGGCTACACTGGACGAACCTTGATAATGGCGATTCTACGCATTACAGCAAAAGCTTTATTCATATTTGTGTAAAATAGTTGGATAGTTTCGAGAGTTTAGAGCACTTGAACCCATAGTTAGCTCTCAAGATTCAGTGAACGTTGGCACAATAGTGGAGGTAGCCCTACAAAATTTAAACCTGGTCGTTGGAGACTAAGAGCAAGTACAATAAAGTAATGTAAGCTGTCTATAAGGATTTAAATATTATATTATTACTGAGTTTTTTTTTGCGGGGATTATTACTGAGTTGGGAGAGAGAGAAGAAGAGAGAGAAGAAAAGCAGACTTATAGCCGGTTGTAGCACAAGCCCCAAGAAGCTTTGTGAGATTAGGTGGACCATACATTGATAAACTAGTACTTTTTTATAGCTAATTATTATACGATTTGACTATTCCATTGGCTATAGATAGATGACATATCAACATGTTTTAGCCAGGAGCTGGCTATATTATTAGCCATGCTCTAAGGGCCTGTTTGGTTGGCTGCTCGAAAAAGCTGCCCAACGCTCCCGTGCCTGATTTTGGAGACTTGAGATTGAGATCAGAGGAGGAGCATTGGACAGTCGGAGACATGAGGAAGAATGTCATATTTTCTCTTTGATCTCTCCATCTACGGTTACCATGCTCAGTTAGTAGTGATCTGGGTAGTGAATTAATTGCAGAATATAGATCAGATAATAGAAGTGTTTTATTAATGTTCTTATAGCATGTTTTCAGGGTTATTATAGAATATAAAATTTATACAATAACGGAGTAGAGTCACCACTACCAAAGAACGCAAGCATATATTCCGGGATTCATGAAGACCATTTAAAATTTGAAGAGTGCATTTTGGAATTTCAAAATTTTCTAATTTATGTACATGTTGATGCTTGTGACTACATAGGGTGTGTTTGGTTGCTGCCCTAATATGAAATATTGCCTGGCCTGGAGCTTTCGTGAAACCTGCCTACATCATGTTTGGTTGGTGTCCTGAGTCATACGAGTCTAGTCTGGCCTGCACAGCCTGACAAAAGGATTGGCATTGCTGGGAGTGAATTAAAAAAAACATTGACACTTCAGGCAAGGTTTGCAGGAACCACACATTTACGAAATTGTGCCAAAAAGCACTAATTTTTTTCATAATTTTTTGCAAAAAACACTAGTTGACTGATTTGGCCGTTTTGATGACGATTATGACAGATGGGTCCCATAAATGATGACGTGGCGTAACTGTTGACAATTGACGGTGTTAGACGGGAGGTTTATACAGATTTACAAACCAGTCCCTGTTCGAAATTGAAAAAAGCAATCAGCCCCACCCCCACCCCGTCACCTGTCTCCTCGTCAGGTGGCAGCGTGCTTCATGCCAGCGCCGACGGCGGCGGCCGCCGCGAGCTCAAGCCAACCTCCCCCACGACCGCACCTTCCTCTCCCCTGGCCCCAACCACCTCCCGCCGCCTCACGGACTGCCGCGACGCCCGGCACCGATGACGCGGCTGTTCTCGCGGCTGTGGCTGCTGCGAACTCCGGCGGACAGCGACGAGACGCTGAAGGGACAGGAGCTCCGACGGATCGGTCTCGAGCCGGGAGGTCGGAGGCCAAGACGGGAATATGAGGGGGAGGTGTAGGAGCTCCGCCGCAGCTTGCGCCATCCGCGCCGACTTCATTCCTACTCGCACCCGTCGCGGCGGCCGTTGCCGCTGCTTGCGCCTGCACCTCCTGTTGCTCGAGTGCGGCGCCGTGCACCTCCTGCTCGTGCCCTTGCGCGCGCGGCCGTTTGCTGCTGCTCGCACCGTGCAACACATGACGGGTCGTCGGGCGAGGCGGGCGGCTGCCGGCTGGGAAAGAGGGAGGAAGGAGACGGAGGATGAGGATGTGCTATGGAGTTGGACCCGGCGGCGGCCACGGCGGCGGGGCGCCCGCCCGCCGGTGCCCATGTACGTCCGCCTCCGCCTCGGAGAGGAGAGACGAGGAGGGCAGGGGCTTGATTGCTTTTAATTTTCTAAAAGGGTGTCGGTGTAAAACCTCTGTCTAACGGAGTTGCCTGCGAACCGTTAGGCCACGTCGGCAAAAGCGGGACCCATCTGTCATAATCGTCATCAAAACGGCCAAATCAGTCAACTAGTGTTTTTTGCAAAAAATTATGAAAAAATTAGTGCTTTTTGACACAATTCCGTAAATGTGTGGTTCCTGCAAACCTTGCCTAAAGTGTCGATGTTTTTTGCAATTCACTCCATTGCTGCCCACCTGTCAGTGTGGTTAGCCTGAGCCAGGCGTCCCATGTCTTGCTCCTGGGTGAGCCTGCCGCACTGCTTGGTATTAGTTTATTCTTTTTTCATAGGATTGATGGGTGTGGATTTCTTTATATACTAATTGTACGGCAAAGCAACGCCAGGCTCAGGACACAAACCAAATACATGTGCATCAGGCTAGCCTCAACAGACAGAATTCTCCAACATCCCAGGCTTGATCCAGGCATGAGTTTTCTCCGGGTAGGGTGTTCAGGCCTTCAACCAAACACCCCCATAGTACCTATGGAATTTCATAAAGTATTTTTTGATTTTAAGGCTGTACAAAAGAAACTTGTTCCTAACTAAAATTTATAGGCATGTACATCTACCTATACTTATAGGATGTTTCTTCTATTCTTTTAAAACTTTTAAACATAATTCTATTTGTGAATTCTAACCACTAGTAAATAGGAGTACCAGGGTGCAAGAAAAGTGCAATTTGGGTTAATTCCATGCAAGGATCAGACAACTTTTGGCACTAGCTTTGATATTCTAGCATGCGTATCATGTAAATTAGTGGCTTGTTTATTGTTTATGTGAATTTAAGTTTGCAGTAGTGAGGATCCCTGGCCTTGATGCTCTGGGTCCGCCGCCTTGCCATTCGTGTCTAGAGGTTGGACAAGCAAGTCTTTTGCTCTCTGTAGTCATTGTAGGAATGGTCGATAAACCCATGGATTAGCGTTGTAACCCGAAAGACATTCTATCAACCAATTGGTTCTTTTTTTATACACATTCCATGGTGTATTGAAGAAGAAAAAAGTGATCCCTGGGATGAATTTGATGAATTATAACGCGTGACTAATTGACCAGGAGACTGGGAAGTAATTAAATGAGAAAATGAATTTTTTTGGGGGATTGTTACAGGGAACGAGACTTTTGAGAAGCTTGGCACGATTGGGACACTATCAAACTTGCTCGTGTACCTGACAACGGTGTACCACATGAAGAGCGTCAATGCCGCCACCCTCCTCAACTTCTTCACTGGCAGTTGCAACCTCGCTACCGTCCTGGGCGCGTTCTTCAGCGACACTCACGTCGGCCGCTACACCACCCTGGCGGCCGCCACCATCGCCTCCTTCATCGGCATGGTCCTACTCACCCTCACTGCCGCGCTCCACTCCCTCCACCCTCCTGCCTGCATCTCCAAAGGCCAATGTGAGGGCCCCATCCCCTCCCAGCTTGTTGTGCTCCTTGTGTCCTTCTTCTTCCTCGTTATCGGGGCTGGTGGCATCTGCCCGTGCAACTTGGCATTCGGGGTCGACCAGTTCGATCCACACACCGTCGATGGACGGCGTGGCATCACTAGCTTCTTCAACTGGTACTACTTCACCTACACCGTCGCCATGATGATCTCTGCCACTGTCATCATCTACCTCCAAAGCGATGTCAGCTGGGCGCTAGGCCTCGCCGTGCCTGCAGTGCTCATGGGCCTCTCATGCGCCGTCTTCTTCATGGGCACATGCCTCTACGTCCGCATCAGCCCGGAGGGTAGCCCATTCACCAGCTTCACACAGGTCCTCGTTGCTGCCTTCCGCAAGCGCCACCTCCGACAAAATAACAACATTGTCGAGCTGTTTGACCCGCCGCACAGGAGCAAGCTCGTCGCCAAGCTGGCATACACTGACCAGTTCACGTGCCTCGACAAGGCAGCCATGCAGACCACCGAGGACGTGGTCTGCTCCGACGAGAAGACGTTGGCAGACCCGTGGCGGTTGTGCACGATGCAACAGGTGGAGGAGGTGAAGTGCCTAGCACGCGTCATCCCTGTATGGTCATCAGGAATTGTATACTTCGTGGTGATCACCCAGCTAGGCACCTACATCGTGTTCCAGGCGGAGCAGACCGATCGCCGGATTAGCAACTCCGCCAGCTTCCAGATCCCCGAGGGCTCCTTCGTCATCTTCCAAATGCTCGCCCTCACGATCTGGATCCCAGTGTACGACCGGCTGGTCGTGCCGGCGCTCCGCCGCTTCACTAAGCGTGAAGGCGGCATCACCCAGCTCCAGCGGATCGGCGTTGGGCTGGTGCTCTCTGTGGTGACGATGCTGGTGTCTGCAGCCGTGGAGCATCGGCGGCGCCGGACGGCCATGATGTCGTGCTTCTGGCTGGTACCACAACAGCTGTTGGTGGGGCTGTCGGAGGCATTCACGGTGGTCGGGCTAACCGAGTTCTACTACAGGCAGTTCCCAGAGAACATGAAGAGCGTGGCGGGGGCGCTCTTCTTCCTGGGTGTGGCGGTGGCGAGCTTTGCGAGCGGGCTCATGGTGACACTGGTGCACCGGGTGACCAGGAGACGGGACGGGCGGCCGGACTGACTGGCGCAGGACCTGGACGAGGGAAGGGTTGACTTGTTCTACCTCGTCACCGCCGCCATCGCGGCCGCCAACCTCGTCTACTTCGTGGCCTGCGCACGGTGGTTCAGGTTCAAGAAGTCCGCCGATGGCGCACGTGCTAGCGATGCCATCGAGCTTGACGAAGGCCCAAACAAGGCTGCATGCGGTGGCCATTTAGCTTAACCACGATGCATAGATTGGTAGATTAATGGAGAGTTATATGTGTACGATTATTGTTCATTTGGATCCAACATGAATCCTATAACTCCATGTTACAATATATGTGGGAATAATCAAACATGGGATATATGTGATGGGAGTGTGATGATGGAATAATATGGCAAGACATGGCCGCATGGTAATAGCAAAAGCAGAGCACGTCAAAACAGCGCTCATCTTGGATGATTACTTGGATCCATCGTTGATTCTTGATTGATGCATAAGGCACGTACGTAGTTCAGTGACGACTGAACACCATCGATCTGACTCTACGTCTAGGTGTGTTAGACTGAAGCGCTACACCCACATCGCCCAAATACGACAGCCGATCTATCGGAAGGCCAACCTAATCGTCAAAATCATCTACCAATAGATCTAATTAATGATGCATGGACTGCATATACTTATTTTTATATGAACACCAACCAAACCTTGCCGTCCTCCCAAAGATTCTCACGTGGCGCTGGTCATGAGGCCTTAATTGTTTAAGTGTACTAGATAATTTGTTGTAATGGAGTATAAATATTTTAAAACGTTAGCTTGTAATTTATCTTCTCATATTAATGTTATTTATGTAAATAAATGTATATCAAATATTGTTCGTGTGTCGGTTCAGTCTCTCGAATGTGCTCATAGGGATGAACATATGTGCATATATATGTACGAACATCTGCGTCTATACTGTGTTCAAAAGAAAAATCCTGCCCGTGATATACCTACCTAAATATATAATGAGATTTGGCTGAAAAATATATTTTAGGATTTTATAATCATTTATCGACTTACAAAAGAAAACATAAATTTGTTTGGTAACTCAATAAAAAGTGAGGCAATTAAGACAATTTTTGAGGAATGATGCTTATAAAAAAGATGGAAGGTTGGACGAGCACTTCACATGACGCGAAAAGAAACACTATTTTTTTTTCTAAACAGTAGAGATTACATAGTCTATCATGTTTGGCCTGGTCCGATCCTGGCTGCGCACCCACAACCCTCGCCTCCGTATTCCTCTAATCACTCTTTTTGTCGATATTGATTAGTATAAATCGATTAACGGAAGAGTGCGTGGCCGGCGGCTAGCAAAGCTTGACCACTAGCCTGCCGCATCTTGTCTGATATGGATTATGATATGCACTAGTGATTGGGGCCCGCAATTGCGTATCCGGTGCCGCCATTTTCACACAAGTTCACACACATTTGTTCTCCAGTAACAATGAACTAACAATTATTAGCCTTAAGTTTTCTTGACTAGTACAAAGAACAACCATTAGTTACCAAAGCACCACAATTTTTTAGTATAAGAGTTCCTCAGATAACATAACCAAGCAACACAATCAATCCTAGTGTCCCAGAGGATTGCATAGCAATGTTGTCGACACTAAAGGATTCAATCTTCCGCCATCTAAGCAGCAACATGAGCACTAGCTAACCATCTAAGCAGCAACATGAGCACTAGCTAACCATCTAAGTAGCAACATGAGCACTAGCTAAACATAAACCTGGCCTTTAGAAGGCACAAACATGACTGTGAAAGCTCAACAGGTAAATTCTAAAAATCAAATTAACGGTTAAGAATAACTGCACAGAATGAGGGATGATATATATATTCTAACATCCTATTAGCATAAGGATAGTATATCGAGAACAACAAGTGTTTTCTTATTTATTTACATTCCTCTTGTTATTTTTGGATCTCTCTAGTATTCCTCAAAAAGTTCTTGAAACATACCTAGTAACATTTTGCCTTTGGAGAAAAAGTTGTTGAAACATTCCCGGTAATTTCTATGTAGTAAACATGGCAATTTACGCACCGCCAACCTGATACTTGCTAAAAACACCATGGTAACTTCGACCCCTAAAAACACCATGGTAACTTATGTGTAAATACTCACATACAAACACCCGGATAACATTTGACCTCGGTAAAAAGATTGTTTGAAATATATACCCCGGTAACTTATGTATAAATAACATGGTAATATACACACCGCAGACGTGATAATTTACGCACAAGTACCATGGTAATTTTCACCCGGAAGAAAAAAGTTATTGAAAACACATCTTCGTAACTTTTCTATAAATAGCATGATAATTTACTCACCACAGATCTGATAGCGTGCATATGAACACCATAATGCTGCCAGCCAATTATTTAGATTTTCTTTCGAGGGCAACTCACGATCTAAATGGGATCAGTTGCCAGCTTTCCACTTGTTGGGCTGGAAACCTAGGATGGTATCATCCCTGTTTGGGCCACATCAAAGTTGAATTGCTGCCAGCCTATGCCAGCGCGAGAACTATGGGCGCTATGCGCCACTTGCAGTTAGCCCTACCACAGATTGCCTGCAGGGCAGCATGTCTCGCATCGGCCCAGTAGCCGCGGCTCGCCTGTTGATGTCATACTTATTTTGTTTAGTTTATTCTTCCTTTGACATTCACATTTTTAGTTTCTTCTTTATTTAAACTTTTTCTATATTAAAAAATATTCTATATATATATTACATTTTTTTCATAAAATTCTAAAACAATATAAACCTTTCATTCGAAAACTGTTAAACATGTATGGAAAAAGCGTTTTTATGTATATGAAAAATGTACAATGTAACAAGAATTAGAAAATGTTAATCATGTGTATTAAAAATGTTTATATACTGTAAAACAATGTTAGTGCAATTCAAAAAATGTATGTTATATTAAAACATGTTCACAAGTTTCAAAATGTGCTCGGGCATTTTTCGTGAAAATGTTTATGCAATATGAAGGAAGTTTTGCATAGTTCAGAAAAATTATAGTTAACAATATGTTTGAATGTGTTTTAAAATATGTTTAACGTGTATTTCAAACAACTGTTCAAAGCATTTTTTTAAGTTAAAATTTATTTTCGAAATTTCAAAATTAAAAATATATTGTGTAGAAAAAATGTAAAACATGTATGAAAAAGTAGGCAGCAAAACATATATTAAGAATTGTTAATCATGTATCTAACTTTTTTAATGTGTGTTACTGTTTTTCCTAATATATGCGAAGAAAGTTACAATACAGATGAAAAATGTAGACATGTGTTGAAAGAAGTAAAAAAAACTGGCAAGAAAACCAGTAAAAACCGACAAAGAGACAAAAGAAAAGCAAAATTATATAGAAAACAAGAAAGAAAGAATAAAAAATGGGATAACAAAGAAAGAAAGAAAAACCAAAAAGACAATGAGAAAACGTAGAAAACCAAAGCATAATGAAGATAAAAAGGAAACCCAAAGAAACCATAAATGGAATAACAAAATAAAAGAGAACGAAAGGAAAAAAAATCCTATAGTAAACCGGATCAACAGAGCCGAGCGAACCTACGCGCGCAGAAATGGGTCGGCCTGCTCCTGTCGCCCGTAGGTGATTCCTATAAGAAATCAGATTAAGCGACCTTTCAAAGGAGATGCATTTGGCATGTGGAATCAGATTCCCAAATTAATATACGGCGAGTCCCATGGATTCCATCAAGTCCCTCATGAAAGGTTAACATACCTAGAGGTGCAACATTGTTGAGATATGTTGAGGAGCTGATAGGTGCACGCTCTGCATAGTGGGATGAAGTAATGATCGGGGGTATCTTCTCTCCGGTGGACGCTCATAGGATCCTTCAAATTCCTCTTAAAGTTCATATGGTAAATGATTTTGTTGCATGGAGTTACACTTGATCAGGGACCTTTTCAGTTTTGTCGTCATACCACAAAGAGTTTGAGCATCAGTTTGCTCATTGCCTTGTTCGAGCTGTCGGAAATGGCAATATGCATATCAACAACATATGGAAAGAAATATGACATTTTAAAACCCGGGGAAGATCAAATACTCTGCGTGAAATACCTTACACGAGTCGCTAGCATGTTATGGAGTTGTTGTTAGTAGACACATCCCACACACTCCTCATTGACCGATTTGCTTGGTCGGAGCTGAGGATGTTCAACACTGCTTGTTTACATGCCGCTGAGCTCAGAAGATTTGGACTTAATTGGGACTATGAAATTTAATTTGATGCGGTTCGGGAGGATCGATCAGGCTCAATCACCTTGGAGATTTTGGTCTGGCTTCACTCAGTTTGGGATGGCCTCCCAACAGGAGAACTAGTGATGGTGGGCACTTGGTTTATTTGGTAGCAACTCCAGCAATTCGTGAAAGGAGAGCCTGTCCAGACACCTGATAGAGCTGCAGTTTCAATCAAGGTCCTTGCTACAAATCTTACTGGAGCTTATGCCTAAACAGCCTATCAGAAACCATGATCACATGTGGAAGAAGCTGAGTAATGATGTTCTCAAGATCAATATTGACTCAGCCTTCCAGTATCAAACTCTTTAGGGTGCAATGGGAGCCGTAGCCTGTGATTGACGAGGTAATTTCATTTCAGCAGTGACATGGTTCCTACCTCACGCTGGCAGTGTTGATTCTGCTGAGATGACTGCAATTAGAAACGGACCCTTCCTCACAGCAAGAATTTGTTGCAACAATTTGCCTATCGAATCAGATTGTAACTTTGTGGTGGAGGCAGCAACCTGGTGCTTACGTGGGTCTGGATGTTGCTAGGGGTGAAATTCGACTCGCTAAAGCTCGTTTAATGGCTGTATTTTATTACCCCTAAAAAACATTGATTTTTTTTACCAAGCTTAAGGAGTTACCCGAGTACTCGTGAGATCGGCTCGTTTAACTTGGTAGGTAAACGATCTTAAACTAAAGCTCGGCTCGGCTCGTTATTCTTCGAGTTCGAGTCGATTAGAGCCAAGTCACGAGCTACTCGTTTAGCTCGCGAGCTTCGAGCTTTCTTTCCAGCCCTAGATGTTAATATAGTTCACGTATGCAAGCAGCTTGCAATGGATTTCATGAAAGTCTCATATATGCACTGCTTCCGTGAAGCAAATGAGGTGACGAATGATTTAGCTAAGAGTTAATTTAGTGATAAATCTTCTAATTTCTGGCACTCTATGATCCCTGACTTTATTACTCATTATCTTGCAAATGATATGGCTATTATCTGAGGAATAAAGGCTAGTTGCTGTAAAAAAATGGTGGAACCAAAAGCGAGCGGATTCTGAAACTGACAATGCAGCTTTTCCATCATCTATATATCTTTATTGACGATCTGGCCAAACAATGACAATCAGTGCAATCTTACTTGGATCAGGCAATTGTTCAACGCAGGAAAAAAAGGAACATGCCGCCATTCCTTTTTGTATGTGGCAGCATGGTGCCATAGCTGTGACGTTGCTCAGACACGCAAGCAATATATATGCTCTCGCATACGCCCTCTTCCTTCCACAAGCATCGTGTTCGGTCGCCATTGTTTACTCGCATATGCTCCCTTCCTTCCACAAGCACGGATCATGTACCAGTTCTACGTACTCAAGGGCAAATTTAGCGTGTTTGTATGGTTTCCTTGGTCTATAGAGACAGAGTGAAATGGTGTTGTATATAACTATATATAGGTATGGAAGACTTGGACCAGAAAGTGCATTTGGTGGCCGAGCTCTATGGAGCCCTTTATTTATTTCTTTTATGGAAAATACATTTTCAGCGCTTCACAAATTTCTGAAATAAAAGAGCACACATAAGCATATACTCCCCCCATTTCAATGGATAAGGCGTGTACACATCCCAAAATTCAATTTTGACCATAAATTATTTATTTCATAAACATATTTATATATAATCAATTTAGTAATGAATAAATGACAGCAGGTGCACGGAGCTCCGACTTGCGCTGGGTCTGAAGAAGAGTCCGGCCTCTTTAGGTCTTTTGTATGCAGTCTTTTCTTACATGTCTAATCAATTGAGTAATACTCCCTTCATCCCAAAATAAGTGACTCAACTTTGTACTAACTTTAGTACAAAGTTAGTACAAACTTTATACTAACTTCATTACAAAGTTAGTACAAACTTGAGTCACTTATTTTAAGCGGAGGGGGTACTAAATAACTAAGAAACATTGTGTGTTGAAAAAACTCACGCATATAAGATAGATAAATTATTCTTACATTTGTAAAAAAACTGTTCATATTTTTTTGAAAGTGATTAAAGATTCCTAAAAATATTAATGTATATATCTTTAAAACTTAATTTGATTTTCAACAAGTACGATATGTATGCCACAAAAGCATACCGCAGAATTCATATTAGAAAGGTATTTCCAATGCTATAATTTTTATAGCAAGCATCTTAAATACTTATGACTTTCACAAGCAATCAATTAGAAGAAAGGTGTGGTACAAACAATGGATGCAACCACTAGAATTTGCACACTCTTGCCGAATCGTCTAGAAGTTCACCTCGTAATTTAGCTCTCTTTGCCCCGCAAAAACTAAATTTTGTTAGCTCTCTATGGTCCGTAAATGAAATGAGGAAGCTAGTTAAAAAGTGTTAAAGTGGGAAGAGCTCCAGCTAGCTTCCTTCCTCATTGTCATTTGAGTCCTTCATCTGCATCATTGAAAGAAGAACATTCCCAAGATCTAGACATTATGCTCACGCATGCCAGGATTGAGGCTGCCAACCCGGAGAGACAGGGAAGGAGCATTAACTGGGTTGCTTTGGTTGGTCAGCGGATTAGACTCTCGAGTAATCTCAGTCGCGGGAACAGTCGCGACATGCCTCGGAATTGGATACGCCGGAATAGGGCTTGGGCTCCTCTCGATATGATTGTTGGGCCTGTTGAGAGAAAAATAGTCTTTGGCTATGTGGCCCCATCGCTTGCAGGCCCTGCACTTAATTCTATTGTGGCAGTTGGGCCGCTCGTGGACCGTCATGAGACAGCGCACACAGAACGCCGCAGATGGGCCTTTTTGAACTGGCGAAGATCCCGCCTGATTAGAGCGAGAGTTATGAGTCACATTAACGCCCTGAGTAATGTTGCCCGGTGATTATGTGGGGTTTGAATTTGTGTCAGCGGATCGGATGGATCTGGGATTGGTACCGGTTTGATCATGGTATGATGCTGGGGATCGGAGGGCTTGGAGGTATGATTTTCGCGGATGATCTTGGAAAATATGAGTCCAAGCATCCTCTTTTTCTTGGAGATACTGATCTAGTTCCCAGGAGGAGTTGGGTCCCCCATTACCCGAGAAGAAAATTGACATTGAGGAGAGGGAGTGAGATGTCACCTCCCTTGATGATCGAGAAACCCACTTCTTTGGACGAGACAGAGAACTTGAATGACCAGTTTTGGAGCAGCTTAACTTTGAAAAGAGAGGCACGACCCCCAAAACAAGAGAGAAGTATGGTGCTCACAGAGTCTTCCGATAGCCTGATCTTGGATCTGGTGAATTCAGCAACGAAGAGGAATTCTTCCATATCCTTACCTTCCTCATAGTTGATAGGGACGCCCCATTTCCTCCATACTTCCGCTGCAAAATCTTGGCCAACGTCGAAATTGAGATCAGCGAGAGCCATGTGCACGTTGGTAGGGAGAGTTGTGATTGTATTGGTGGTCGTCGTCGCCGGAGTAGCGAGAAACGAGTAGTTCTGGCCGCCGTGGCCGGAGTGGCCACCGGCGCAAGAAGCGGGGAGCGGCGCTAGGAGGGAGCGGCGCAGACAAGACGATGGTGGTGATGGAGACCTTCACACTCCCCTATTATGTGTACCTAGCTCGCCCTGTTTTCTACTAGTGCATCCTTAAAAAAAGAATACTCCCAAGATCTAGACATTATGCTCACGCATGCTGTACATCCGTACTCGTCGTCTAGCTAGCGAGACGGGATCAAAGTAGGCAGGTGTACATCCGGCGGTAATCCCAAGCCGTCTTCCAGCTCCGAGAAACGACGATCGACAGAATTAGAAGGCCAAAATGTGTCGTTAACCTCAAGTCCCCAGCCGATGATCAACTGGCGGTGCAGGCAGCTATGCATATATAGCGCACGTCGTCCTGCGGAGGTGGCTACCGCTACCGCTACCATGGCGTCCTCCAAGATCATCCTGCCGTCCGTCATCCTGGCGCTCCGGCTAGTGGCCGTGCTCCTCCTGGCCGGGTCGCTCGCCCTCATCGTCACCGACAAAGTCGACGTCCGCAGCGATCTCTTTGAAGGCGGCCGCTTCGTCTTAAAGTTCAAGGACATCTACACCTACAGGTGAGCTGAGCGATCGAGCCACCGTGAGCATGCATTCGTATGTGCAGTAGTATATGCATGTTGTATTTAGCATACTCAACGATTGTTTAAATTTGATGATTAGATCGTATATATGTATTGTATGACGAACAGCACTTCTGTCAATTACATTACAGGTATGTCGTGGCTATTGCTGCCATTGGATGCGCGTACAGCCTCGTGCAGGCACCGCTCGCGGCCGTTGCCATGGCTACGAAGAAGAGAGTGATCGGAGGGACGGCAAATGTGGCGCTGTTCCTCATATGCGCCGACGTGGTAATTAAGCTAGATTTCCATCGACTAGTGTATATAACTATATATAGAGGACTACGACTTCAGACCAATTTTTGGCTAGCAAGGCCAATAAACCCGGACGGTGGAAATACTAGTAAATGTTAAGTTGATCCATGCATTTCCTCGCAGATTTTTGTTATAGCTTTTGCGACTGCCGCCGGGGCAAGCTACTGGTTCAGCACCGACGCAGATCGCTACGTCGACGAGCTGTATCCGGACAGCTTGACGAAGGCTGACCCGGACTTCAAATGGCTCCGCCAAGACTTGGACATGTTCTTCGTGCGTGCCTCCGCGGCCGCGTTGCTCATGCTGCTCGCTGCCAAATGCACGGCGGCCGTTTTGGTGATCTCCGTCTATGCTCTTGTCAAGTAATCGTGCATGCAGTTCCTTTGTCAGCTTATATGAACTAGCGACACCACACACGCATTTGCACTGCTAGTTTTGTAACGTAATGTCTACGTACTCCGTATCTCACTAGTATTAGTCTGTTAAGACACCTGGTCAAATTATAAGTTTTCCGGGTATGAATGCTCATGATGATTATTTAACATCGCGAGAAGGATGTTGCCCAAATTTGTTCTCATTGTAATTTGAGAAAGGTGTGGCTGCTCCCGGGTGTAGGTGCACCCGCATGAACAGTACACTTGAAAAAATATATAAAACTAAATCAAAAAGTCTAAAATTTTGGACATCAAACTAGATCAAAAGTTTTAGCTTCCTGTAAAATTTCGTGACCAAATAATATTCGAGGAGCCCTCAGCAAAAATAACAAAATCACTCCTCAGATTTTGTTATTTTTCTGAGGAGTGATTTTGTTATTTTTGCTGAGGGCTCCTCGAATATTATTTGGTCACGAAATTTTACAGGAAGCTAAAACTTTTGATCTAGTTTGATGTCCCAAAATTTCATATTTTTTCAAGTTTGTTTTATATTTCTTTCAAGTGTACTGTTCATGCGGGTGTAGGTGCACCCGGGAGTAGGTGCACACCTTGTAATTTGGTATCATCATCTTAGCAAAATCTCATATATATGCATTCCTTAAAGGAATATTTCATTTTTAACACTTCAAGTTTGCAAGGTTGAAACAAAAATTCGACTCAAAATGTATTTTATTTAGGACCCTAGTAACTAATACTCCCTCCAATACTAAACCTGTGACATTATTTTGGATCGAAGGGAGCAAGTAGCAATTTTAGCATTGTCTGCAGGACAAACTGCAGTGGCTATCGGGACAATCGACCTTGGGGAGTGCCTTACGGCCTGCAATCATAATCCAATATCTCCTGCCAATTTCTTAACCTAAGACTAGAATCGCGCTCTGTGAGTCGATGTGCCTATTTTATTGGTGTCCGACAACCAACCTTCCTTATAAGGTCATCGTAAACACCACCAACTACTCCATCTGTTCCAAAATTACTGTCTTAGATTTGTCTATATATGGATCTATCTAGTCACGTTTTGGTGTTAGATACATCTGTATCTAAACAAATTTAAGACAAATTTTTTGGGACAGAGGTAATATATTTTTTGTTGCCCCTTACTCTCATCTATGTATCACTGATACCCGCTCTCTAGATAGTGGGACCACGACAAAACTGGCCACATAATGAATGTGATCACTGCCATCGCACATCGCCTTGATTCGCTAGAGAGCAATTGAGCTACTGGCCATTTGGTGGTCTTTTTCCTCTCTCTTTTTACGGTACGACACTTGAATTTGTTGTATGGACGTGTTGGTTGCTTTATTTATAAAGTGGGAGAAAGTCTGTTTCAAGATGTTTATATCACAAAAACAATCTTGATCGTCCTGAAGGCACCGCTTTTGTGAAGTGTAGTGCGAAACCCCAAGTTCTCATGGGGAAGTTCATCCTCGCCCTGCTTCAGCTCCAAAAGTGTATCCTCGCTCGTTAACTTGAGAGAGAAAAAGGGGTTAGGGACGGCGGTTTCTAGTCATGCTTCGCATGAGGGAATGATACATCGATTGCTTTTTAAGATCCAACTATCTCAGTTGGGTGAGCAATCGTCACCGAGATTCGTGGATCAGTCGGTTTTGTTTCATTAACCGACTGAGTTGTTAGTGGGGGCTGGTTATTTAATTATTTATTTTGAAAAAGGGCTCCATGAACCGACTAAAATTTAAGATTGTACTAGTGATAGTTTTAATGAAATATAACCTACATTTAGTTGGTCGAACCAATAATCAAACTGGAGCCTCGAAGCGCATGCACCCTAGAAACTACCGCCGTATGCGATGATGCAAAAGTTTTTAAGTGACCGCTCCCTCGTTCCCAGATTGCACATATCCAACGAAAGCTACTGCGAATTTCGTGAAACAAACAAACAAACGAAACACATGAAAACAAACAATCTTGGTGGAACGAAAAGCGAGCGGTTTATGGATCTTAATTGACCGTGCAGCTGGTAATGACCACAACCAGCACCAACCTACCTGCATCAGGTAACCATTCAACTCTGGGAAAAGGTGCATGCCACCTTTCCTTTTTGTTTGTGGCAGCAAGGAGCCACAACTGTGATGTTGCTCACAGATGCAAGCAATGGTGTTTGATCAAACCAGCTTGCTGGAAAGCAACATGGTGGTTCCAAGAGACATCGTTTGCACAAAGCATATGCCCCCTTCCACAAGCATGGACCATGTGCAGGTTCTGCATGCGTACTCTTTTTATTCTTGACTGGTCGATCTCAAGGGCAAATTCAACGTGCGTTTGTGTGCTATCATGGCCTGCTTTGTCTAGAGAGTGAAATGATGTTGTATACGTAGTGACTAGGTTCCTAGCTAAGGCCATTGTTGTCTCCAATGTGGAAGACTTGGGCCATACTTGCGCCTAATCTACACAAAAGTTGGCAATGGTAACCATGCGAGGACGGTGCAGACAACACATATGAGCAGCATGTGTAGGTTAGCTTGCCCAATGACGCCAAGGGACACGTAACTGTACTTGTGGCATATGCTATAGCTTCGTTCCTAAGGCAATACGTCCCCTAGAGGCCTAGACCGGTCTAAACAAAACTGAGTTCCTGTAGCAAAACAAAATAGTGTTATGGCAGCCTTGTTCTTCGTCTTATTGTCAAGTTTATATGTCGTTTCATCAATCAATACATAGAGCAAAGGTATCCGAAAGTGCATTTCTGCTCCCGAGCTCAAATGAGCTCGGTGAACTGTAAAATCGTAAAAAATTCAAAAGCCAAAAAATCTAAATTATTTTTGGGAGAAACACTGACAAAAGTTCTAAGTGCGTGCAAAAATTCGTCATGGAATCACATTCCTGTAGGGCGTGGCAAAAAAAAACAAATTCAGTGCTCCAAAATGCTTTTGAAAGTAGCATTTTCAGAGTATCGATTTTGTGTTTTTTTGCCACGCCTTCTAGGAATGTGATTTCATGAGGATTTTTTGCAAGTACTTAAAACTTTTGTCAATGTTTCTTCCAAAAAAAATTGGAACTTTTTGAATTTTTTTCGAATTTTTTATGATTTTACTGTTCACCCGAGCTCATTTGAGCTCGGGTGCAGAAACTATGCGTCCGATACCGGTATCCCTCTTTTTGGGTAAAACAAATACAATGTCCTCCAGGAGATGTACTCCTACAACTCTCTAACTACAGAAATGCAGTGGGTTTTAAATTTCAGTTTCAAAAATATTTTAGCTACAGCCAAAATCATTGAACTTTACTGAAATTTAGTTGTTGCAGTATTTTTACTTCGGTCAAAAGATTAAAAAATCACATATGAATTTGATTGAGATCCAACCAAATATTTTGAATTCAAAATATAATTTAAATTTTTGTGTACTATAGCAATTACTAAGATATCCCCAAAATAAAACAATTGCCGGAATATTCCAACCAAACGGCGATTATTTAAGTAAGTACAGAATCAAATGAAAATTCCGATGAAATTACACTGAAAGTGAAAACCATATGCCACCTAATTAAGTGCGCTCCTCCCAGCCAAGCATGGCTAATGGCAGACTCGTCGACCTGGTTGCTTTTCCAGCGACACATGGCTGCAACCTTGTGCTTCTCCTCTCCTAGTCAGTCACTCCCGTGCTGCAATGCAAGACGAGAGAGAAGCAAAGCATGCGCGTCCACCTCTACAACTTTTGCACACACGTCGGCCGCTCCTTGGGTTGCTTCCTCCGGTCGCCATTGCCGGCCCCCACCACCCTACCAAGCTTCCTCATGCGTACAAGTCATCGACCCTTCCTCTCCTTCACAGCACCGTTCACACCATTCCACATTCCACGACTATAAAGCTTCTTGAGTTCTATAGGGTTCGCCTGCCATGGGGAACCGTCATGGCATAATGAGGCCGCGGCGGCTGAAGAGCGCGAGAGCGACGGGGGAGGAGCTGGGATCGTACGAGGCGGCGTGCAGCGCGGACCCGGAGCTGCGGAGCTTCGACGCGGCGCTGCGGCGGCGCGCGAGCCTCGCCGTGTCGGCGGCGGCGTCCGGGGTGGAGGTGCGGTCCATGTCCCTGGGCTCCCTCCGGGAGGTCACCGGCTGCCTGGTGGAGATGAACCAGGAGGTGGTCCGCGTGGTGCTCGCCAGCAAGCACGACGTGTGGGGGTGCCCCGAGCTGTTCGCGCTCGTGGAGGACTACTTCGACGCCAGCCTCCACACCCTCGACTTCCTCGCCGCGCTCGACAAGGCCCTCCGCCGCGCCCGCGACTCGCAGCTCGTCCTGCACCTCGCGCTCCAAGTTCAAGATCAGGCCGTCCAGCCCGCGCGCGCGCTCGGCGCGCTGCGGAGGTTCAAGGAAGCGGCCGGCGAGCCGTTCACGGACGAGTTCTTCGCCGCGTTCCAGACGGCGTACCGGCAGCAGCTGGGCATGCTGGACAGGCTGCGGCGGCAGAAGCGCCGCCTGGACGGGCGCCTCCGGTCGCTCCGGGTATGGCGTCGCGTGACGGGCGTCGTCTTCGCGACCACCTTCGCGGCGATCCTCGTCTGCTCGGTGGTGGCCGCGGCCATCGCCGCTCCGCCCGTCGCGGCCGCACTCGCTGCCGCGGCGGCGCTGCCCGTGGGCTCCGCCGGAAAGTGGGTGGACGCGATGCTGAAGCGGTACCGGGACGTGCTCCGGGGGCACAAGGACGTGGTGGGCGCAATGCAGGTCGGCACGTTCGTCGCCATCGAGGACCTGGACAGCATACGCGCGCTCGTGGGCCGGCTCGAGGTCCAGATCGGCTCCATGGTGGACTGCGTGGAGCTGGCGGAGCACGAGGAGGGGGCGGTCAGGTTGATGATTGAGGAGGTGAAGAAGAAACTGGAGGTGTTCATGAAGAGCGTGGACGATCTCGGGCGGCAGGCGGACAAGTGTAGCCGGGACATCCGGCAAGCCAGGACCGTCGTGCTGCAGAGGATCATTCATCACCATTAATAACTGCTCAAACACACGGAGTAGAAGCCTAGTGTTCAGAGATCATACTAGATGTGATAACTGATAAGTCATTCATTTCATTAACATTATAATTTATATAAGCCTTCTTTAGTAGTACATGTTGTGATTTCAAACAACATAGAGATTAAAACTGCTCACCATCGATCCCATAGAATTTCAAAACTGCTCATGTACCGGCTAAGCTAGAGCTTCCCATAGAATTTTGAATTTTTCTTGGATGCTTTGAGAAATTGACAGGGCGGCCAGCTGCCCGGTCGACGACAAGTGAGACAACGAAAGAAAAGAGGAGGGATGGAAGTGGGGCGGCGAAGGCCTGCGTCGCCAACGAACAATGGCTGCCGGAGCGGGCCTGCGGCGTTCATAGGTGTACCTGGCCATGTAGTCTATCTGCTGCAAGTGCCGAGTTGCAGAAACGCTTCCGAAACAGTGGTGGAGTTGCAAGAATGTGAAGTAGGTGAGGGTGGATCCTAACCGCCCGATCAACAAATCAAACGCCCACTGAGGTGGTCGACGGACACGGAAAGGTCAGCCAGGTGAACACAAGCGTTTCCCTAAGTAAAAGTCAAAAAAAAGGAAAGGAAAATAAACAAGAAATGACAGTAAAAACCAAAGGGGACCGCTACACGTCCGCCGGATACAAAGATCCGCCGCCTCGAGCCGTCGGATACACAGATCTGGCAGGGTGAATTTCTTTTCTCTACTTTCCAACAAAGACCTTGTTGCAGAAATATTTGTAACAGAGTTTGTGTTGCAGAATTTTGTGCAACAGAGGTTATGTTGCAGGATTTTTTTGCAACAAAGGTATTGTTGTGGATTTTTGTTTTGCAACAGAGGTCTTGTTGTGATTTTTTTGGCAACAACGGTCTTGTTGCACATTTGTTTTTTGCAATAGTAGTGATGTTGCAGAAGCGGACAACGCCGTGCGTCGTCAGTGTCGAGCGGAGGTCGTCTTCTTCATCACCCGGGAGCAGCAGGAGCGGGCGCCGTCGATCGAGAAGAGGGAGGAAGGAGAGAGTGTGGGTGGGTGGTGGTGGTGGAGGCGGCCGACAACAGTGATGGCGGAGCGCGTGCTCGCCGGCGTCAGCGGCGGCGCAACGGTGGTGCTCGCGGCGGTGCGGCTGCCAGCGTTTTGTCTGGATGAAGGTGAGAAGTGGGAGGTGGAGACATGGTGGATGGTGGTGGAGGCGGCCGACAACCGCGATGGCCGAGCGCGTGCTTGCCGGCGTCAGCGGTGCCACAGTTTGGTGCTTGGAGGTGGCACGACTGGGGTGCTCGCCGCTGTCAGCATTGGCGCATCAGAGGTACTTTGGAGGAGCACGGGTGGTGGCGGCTCTTGAGGGGATCTAGATTCAGATCCCGCAACACATTAGTTGTTGCAGTGGAAGAAATCGCAACAACCACTCAGTTGCAAATATTAGTCTGGGTAATACGTTTCCTCTGGCCATCTCATTAAAATCTGATCCAACGGCCATAGAGATGGCGGACGCACACGTCGTGTTCCTTCGGGTGATCTCAATCATTTCTCAAGAACAAGGTGTTGGGGCTGGACAGCAACAGTGCGCTGCACAAATTCATCGACACGGCAAATATGCACACTACACAGCCCCCTTCACCTGTGACGAATTTTGAGGACAGCTTCAACCAACAAGTAAGCAGCGGAATAACACAAACAACATGCACAAGTGACACAGGATTTAACGTGGAAAAACCTCCTCAACTTGAGGAGTAAAAAAACCACGGCTGTGGACCGACCGGTCCACACAACTTCACTATGAGAATGATGAGTACAAAGTCTTCTCTAGAACCTCTAGAGAGATTTACAACACACTCTCCACGTTGCCAACCGGCAACAGCAACAACAACCACAAGAAGTAAGATTTCAGCAAAGCAGAGTTTACGCAGCTTCTGTACCCTTCAGTGTTTTGCAAACTGCTCTTAAACCGCTGAACCAAACAGCACCAAATTTGGCAGACAAGTAGACACACGAGTTCCTGAGATCCCCTCCAAAGTTCAGCTCAATCGGACATCGTTTGCCTACCCAAACTGTTCGACTCCCAAAACTACTCTGTTCTGAAACTGCAGCAGTCAGAGCTGACAAAACCACTCTCAAATCTGATGCTCCACTGACCCAATCCTCAAACCAGCTAACCAAATCGAAGTACTCAAAGTAAGGAACGAGCTCACCAAGTTTGGGGTCGATCCAAGCACGTTTGAGCCTCCAATCACCAGTTTGAACACTGTCTAGTCAGATGCAGCAAATCTGGACAGAACCTCTGCTTCTTCTTCTTCCTCTCTCAGGTTGTGTTTTCTCTTGTGTGCTCTCTCTCTCACTCTTCTGAATGGCAGCCACACCAGCAAAGGGTGGAGTGGTTAGGGTTTTCTTCTTGCTTCACTTCCCTTGGAAGCGCTCTCAACCGTTGGATGCAGAACAGATCAACGGTTCATATATGTTAAACTTGTGTGGGCTGATGTTGGGCTGCCAACACACCTCCATGTGGAGGGACTTAGCCCAACACAAGGCTGCCACGAGACTATTTTGTTTTGCTACAGGAACACAATTTTGTTTTGACCGTCTAGGGGACGTATTGCCTTAGGAACGAAGCTATATATGGTGCAAGTACTGTTACGCGTCATTGGCCAAGCTACACCTTACACGTGCTGCTCATGTGTGTTGTCTACACCGTCGCTCGCAACTTTTGTGTAGATTAGCCGCAAGCATGACCCAAGTCTTCCACATTGGAGACAACAATGTACAACATAGGCAACACCATTCACTCTCGAGACAAAAGCAGACCATGATAGCACACAAATGCACGTTGAATTTGCCCTTGAGATCTACCAGTCAAGAATAAAAAGAGTACGCATGCAGAACCGGCACATGCTTGTGCGAACGATGTGTCTTGGAACCACCATGTTGCTTTCCAGCAAGCTGGTTTGATCAAACGCAGTTGCTTGCAAGTGTGGGCAATGTCACAGCTGTGGCTTCTTGCTGCCACAAACAAAAAGGAATGGCGGCATGTCCCTTTTTCTGCGTTAAATGGTTACCAGATCCAAGTAGGTTGGTGCTGGTTGTGGTCATTACCAGCTGCATGGTGAATTAAGATCCACAAACCGCTCGATTGTTTTCTTCCATGGGTTCGTTTGCTTAGTTTCATGAAATTCGTAATAGATTTCGTTGGATATGTGCAATCTGTGAACAAGGAGAGATCGCTTAAAAGATTTTGCATCGTCGGATACAGTAGTTTCTAGGGTGCGTGGACTTCGAGGCTCCGGTTTGATTACTGGTTCGACCAACTAAATATAGGTTATATTTCATTAAAAATATCACGAGTACAATCTTAAATTTTAGTCGGTGCCTGACCTACGCGTGCATCGATCTGACGAGGCACTATGCCAGAGAGGTGCAGCCGGCTCCACACAGGACACTCCGGCCATACCCGGGCTGAGGTAGCGGTGTCTGCAAACCACGACATGACGTGTTCAACTTTTGGTTGGAGCGCAAAGGCTGGAGTGGGATGCTAACGCTGGAGCTGAAGCTGGGTGAGGATGAACTTCCCCACGAGAACTTTGAAGCTTGGCACTGCACTTCATAAACCCACTACCTTCAGGAACTAGCTAACAATCAAGACTGCTGTTGTGTTCCAAACCGGAGGCACTAACAAAGGTAGGTGCCTTAAGGCACCGAAGCATCGTCCAAACCGGAGAGTAAGGAACAACCAGTTTTTCTTTTGTAGTTGTGGATGGTTACGACGACCTTTTAAGGAAGGTTGTCATCCATCAACAAAATTGGCAAATCCATATTTCTGAAATATATTCAGTCGAGTCGACTAACCATGGTGACCTAGTCCTGTCTTAAGAAATTGCAATGAAATATTGCATTATTGGTTGCAGGCCGTATGAACTTCCCAATGTCGATGGTCTTAATACGCTAGCCACTTCAGTTTGTCCCGCGGACTATAATAAAATTACAATTGTTTACTTGTTTTCTAAATAAAATGCATTTGAGTCGAATTTTCGTTTCAACCTTGCACACAGTGCCAAAAGCGAAATATTCCTTTAAGCAATAATAATGCATATGAAATTTTCTTAAAATGATGATACCAAATTATAATACGATCAAATTTGTACAACATCTTTGTCACGATTTTAAATAATTATCGCGAGCAATCCTATATGAAAAGAATTACAATTTGAGCGAGTGTCTTAACAGGCTAATACTTAGACATGTGCATATTACGTCACAAATCTAGCAACGGAATTGCATAGGTGGCTTCGCTAATTAATTTGTACTCCTTCTACAAAGAAATATAAAACATTTTAGGAAACTATTAAAATGTCTTATATTTGTTTGCGGAGGGAGTAGATTTTAAGCTAACAAAGGAACTGCATGCACGATCACTTGACGAGAGCATAGACGGAGATCACCAAGACAGCCGCCGTGCATTTGGCAGCGAGCAGCATGAGCAACGCAGCGGCGGAGGCACGCACGAAGAACATGTCCAAGTCTTGGCGGAGCCTTTTGAAGTCCGGGTTAGCCTTTGTCAAGCTGTCCGGATACAGAGCGTCGACGTAGCGATCCGCGTCGGTGCTGAACCAGTAGCTTGCCCCGGCGGCACTCGCAAAAGCTACAACAAAAATCTGCGAGGAAATGCAGGGATCAGCTTAGCATATGGAGTATATATATATGTAGTATGCACTATTAGATGGAAATATGGCTTAATTACCACGTCGGCGCATATCAGGAACAGTGCCACATTTGCCGTCCCTCCGATCACTCTCTTCTTCGTAGCAATGGCGACGGCCGCGAGCAGTGCCTGCAGGAGGCTGTACGCGCATCCAATGGCAGCGATAGCCACGACATACCTGTAATAGACAAAAGTGTTGTTTCTTGTTTGTCATAGACTACAGGTACGATCTAAAATTATTCATTTTTATATTTTTTGAAACAAAGATAAAACAAGCTGTGTTTTATATAGCAGGTTATGCCAAATATCGGCGGTCCTCCAAATCAGATATAGCGGGGCTAGGAGACTATAGCCGGCTGCTAGAGGACTATGTACATGAGTACCATTTAGCGGCACTCTGCTTAAAAAAAACTATAGCGAGAATATAGTAGGCCTATGGCCGGCTATTTAAAACTATGTCTAATCATCTAATTTAAGCAATCGTTGAGCATGCTAAACACAAGATATACTACTGTACGGCATACACATGCGCATGCATGCTTACGGTGGCTCGATCGCTCATTCACCTGTAGGTGTAGATGTCCTTGAACTTTAAGACGAAGCGGCCGCCCTCAAAGAGATCGCTGCGGACGTCGACTTTGTCGGTGACGATGAGGGCGAGCGACCCGGCCAGGAGGAGCATGGCCACTAGCCGGAGCGCCAGGATGACGGACGGGAGGACGATCTTGGAGGACGCCATGGTAGCGGTAGTGGTAGCCACCTCCGCAGGATGACGTACGCTATATATACATAGCTGCCTGCAGCGCCAGTTGATCATCTGCTGGGGACTTGGGGTTAACGACACATTTTGGCCTTCTAATTCATGGCACGCTGTCGATCGTCGTTTCTCGGAGCTGGAAGACGGTTTGGGATTAACGCCGGATGTACTACACACCTGGCTACTTTGATCCAGTCTCGCTCTCGCTAGCTAGACAACGAGTACGGATGTACATCATGCGTGAGCATAATGTCTAGATCTTGGGAGTATTCTTCTTTTATGATGTGGATGTCGAGGACTGAAATGACAATGAGGAAGGACGCTAGCTGGAGCTCTTCCCAGTTTAACGCTTTTGTAGTACCTTCCTATTTTAATTACGGACCAAAGAGAGCTTAATTACGAGGTGCACTTCTAGACGATTGTACAGGAACCGGATCCTCTAACATTGAGAAGAAAAGTTAGAGAAGCTATAATACCCTAACTTTCCTCGTTTCTATCCATATGGTTATGGCTAAAACAATTTAAATCAATTTGCAGATTGATGATCTACCGTGTAAATTTATAGTAATTACATATAAACAGATTGATGGTGAAATAAAATTAACTTTAAATTATTTATATCTACAGTAAACAACCTAGTAACTACTTACTAACAGTCTCTAACTTTTCTTCTTCATTTTACACTAGACAAACACTGTAGCACCGTGACTTTCCTTCATAATGTTAGAGGATCCGCTTCCGATTCTACAAGGGTGTGCAAATTCTGGTGGTTGTATCTGTATGTTCCATTGTTCGTACCACACCTTTCTTCTGATTGATTGCTTGTGAAAGTCATAATTATTTAGGATGGTTGCTATAAAAATTATAGCATTGGAAATACCTTTCTAATATGAATTAAACGATATGTTTTTGTGGCATACATATCGTACTTGTTGACAATCAAATTGAAATTTAAAGATACATTAACATTTGTAGGAACGTTTGAACACTTTCAAGAAAAATACCTGAACATTTTTTTTAGAAATGTAAGAATAGTTTATCTATTTTATATGCGTGAGTATTTTCAACACAATATATTTCTTAGTGATTCATAACTTAATTGATTAGACATGTGGGGAAAGAACACATACAAAAGACTCAAAGTGGTCGGACTCTTCAGATAATTAATACTTACCACATCAAACTCGTGCACATAAAGAATTCAGGTTCTGGAATAGTTGCCAACATTGTTTTGCTAACATAGCAAGGTTAAAACTGAAGGTCTCTAAACCCTAAACCCCCTTTCTTCTTTGCAATGCACAATTTCCACCAAGCATACAAGTGAATATTTTTCTTCCCATCATTATCACCCCACCAAAATCCAGCCATCTCATTGGTGACTGATTTGCAAATTCCTTTTGGGCAATTTAAAAACTAACATAACATAGGATGAAATTGGTTGCACTACCGACTTCAAGGAAATTCCCTTTCCATGCACAGAAAGTATTTTTTTTTGTTCCAACCCTTCAACTGCTGACTCACTCGCTCAATGAGGTGTTAAAATAAAGCACTCCTATCAACAACCACCATAGTAGGGAGTCCCAAGTAAGTGTTTGCTAGAGCTTCTGTAACTATATTTAGCTCCCTGCAAAGATCCTCTTGAACACCAACATTAGTATTAGGACTAAAGAAGATATTGGGTTTGGAATTACTCAGAAGCTTCCCTGAGATGCTGCAATATGTGTCTAGGATTAATTTCAAGGTTATTGCTTTTTGTATATTGTCCTTCATGAAAATCAAAGAGTCGTCTGCAAAAAGAAGGAGCAGTCGTTTGCTTAATTTGAAGAAAAATCTATGGTAGCCTTCGTTGGATATGTGTAATTTGAGAATGAGGGGTGATCTCTTTAAGAGATTTTGCATTATTGGATACGGTAATTTCGGGGTGCACGCATTTGGATGTTGAGTTTGACCATCAAGTTCATCAAGACATGAATTACATATAAGAAAACCCGCTTTAGCTATATGTATCTTGTCTGTTTTTAAACTTTTGGTAAGTCAATTTCTCTGATAGTTGATTCTTTGTCATAATTCGTGTTGTCTTTTTTCCCACTAGTGTGGCTTCTTGGCTGACAATTTTACTTTCCCTTATTTAGGTTCAATCAATTTTCTAATTGGGCTTGACGCCTGTTGTATGTTGTTTACTTCTGATTTTATGTTTGTTTTTCTTTTTTTCGTTTTCTTTATGGGTATTCTTGGGATGTTGGATAAGTGTAAATGTATACATGCAATTATATTAAAAATGTGTGTAAATTATACTAGTGTGCAAAATTTGGACGTGGAGTTTCTACACCCAGGAGCAAATGCTCTTGGTGTGAACAGTGACATCAAATAAATTCAAAACCAATTCAAAAATTTCGGAATTTTTCGTGTGGAATACATTCACAAATGATTGTTGTGGATGAAAAAATTCATCGCAAAATCACATGGTGGAAGGCGTGGTGAAAAAAACAAAATCGATGTTCTGAAAATGTTACTTACAAAAGCATTTTGGAGCTCTGATTTTGTTTTTTTACACGCCTTCGAACAAAGTGATTTCGCGATGAAATTTTACATGCACAACAAACATTTATGAATGTATGTCACAAAATAATTTAAGTTTTTTTTTGAATATTTTTTTGATTTTACTGTTCATACTAGGAGCATTTGCTCCTGGTTGTAGAAAGATACTTTCGGAAAAATTTGCACTATTATATACTTAATATTTGCACATAAGAAAAATGCAATTTCAGTGCAATTCGTGTGAATTGCTTTTCATTTTCTTTCTTCTTAAATTATAATACCAATGCCACTCATTCATTCTTTCTTACAAAACTATATTTTTAAATTTATTTTCTGTTTTTGTTTCATTTTAATTCTTCATTACAGGTAATAACCATGCCACTAATTCAATCCTTCTTAGAAAACTACACTTTTTTTTGCAAAAAAACTGCTATTATATGTGTATTCTTGCATATAGTAAAAAGCATAATTTATGTGTGAATTGTGTGCGAATCTATGGATTTTTATTTCTTTCTTCCTGAATGGTAATATCAATGCCAATAGTTTACTATTTCTTATGTTTGTTTTGCGTGTGTAAGTCTACTGCGTAAGTATACACACAAGTACTACATTTTATGTGTGCAACTGTACTAGAGCATGAAAAATTAGTGCGGCGATTCGGTGCCCAGGTGCATCTGTACTTAGCATGAACAGTAAATTCAAATGAAATAGCAAAACATATAGAAAATTCTAAATTATTTTGGCATGAAAGATGTTCGAATGCGTTAGTTGCATGCGAAAATTTGTGGTGCAATGAAATTCAAGGAGCTCTTGGCGAAAAACAATTGGGTGTCAAAGAAACTTAAAAAAGAACACTATTTAAAGATATAATTTTCCCGGGAGCTTCTGGAATGCCATTTCTCCCTGAAAATTTGCATGCTCCTAGCAGACTAGAACATCTTCAATGCCAAAAACATTCCCATGTTACGCATGAGTGCAGATGAACCTGGGCTCGGACGCAATAAAACTACACTATTATATACTTATTCTTTGGACTATAAAAACTGCAGTTCAGTGCAAAGCTGTGTTCAAGTATTTTTTGTTTTGTTTTGCTTCTTATTATAGGGTAATAGTAATGCAACTTATCCATTCTTCCTGAGACAACTTCATTTTTTAGATTTTATTTTATTTTATTTCTTTTTAAAGATAATACCAATGTTACTAATTCATGCTTACTTGAAACATTTAATTTTTGTGAAAACTTCACTATTATCCTTAAAAAAGAAAACATATTCTTGACGAGAAATGTAGGGCTGCCTCGCATAAGGGAGCACAAGAGTGGACCAGCCCAGCTCTTGGGAGGCCACAGCCTTGTTTTTTCTCTATTTTTCACATTTTTTGTTTTCTTTTTTTTTGCTTTCTTCTACTTTTGTTCATACTTCAAAATAGTTCTCAATATACATAATGAAAAACAATCTACATAAAATAGTAGATTTTTTGAATCTAGCATTTGTAAAATGTTTTCTCGTGTATACAAAAAAGTATTCAAACATGTACAATCCGTGCGAAGAAAGTTAACAATATATTTTAAAAATAATAATCAAGCATTTGAAAAAAATGCTAGTCATCTATTAAAAATGTTAAACATGTAAACAAAGATAGCATAAAAGATAGAACTTGCATAAAAATAGAACATAAGAATATTAATATAAAAAATAAAATAAAGAAAGAAAAGAAGTGAAAACCAAAGAAACGAAAGAAAGAAACACCTTTGAAACGAAGAAAAAAAGAAAACCTGACAAAAGCTGTGAAAATTATGAGGAAACACGGAAAAACCAAGGTAAAAATGAAAAACCAATTTTTTAATGAAAACTAGAAAGAAATAAAGGTGAAAATAAAGGAAATAGAATATAAAAGAAAAAAAATAAAAAGGAGAAACAAACAAAAGAAAAACTGAAAAAACAGAGAAAAACCGGAGCAAAACAAAGACAATGGTGATAAACAAACCGAACAAACCCACAAAGAAAAAAAACCCAGTGAGAAAGAAAGAGCTGAAAGAAAAAGAGAAAAATGAAAAAGAAATAAAAAATGAAGCAAACACAACGAGCAAAGAAAGCGAACGCAAGCGACAGCGTCCGGGCGAAGAAACACATGAAAAATGCAGGCACAATACTATAGCACGTTTGGGAAAATGTGAGACGAGAGGGTAGATTAGTCTCACGAGGGCTATATGTCGCTCATACTGATTTCTTATAGGGATCACCTACGGGCGACAGTAGCAGGCCGACCCATTTCTGCGCGCGTAGGTTCGCTTGGGTCTGTAGGTTTGCTTTACTATAGTATTTTTTTTCCAATCCATTTTCTTTTATTTCTTTATTCTGATTACGGTTTCTTGGGTTTCCCTTTTTTTCTCCATTATGCTTTTGTTTTCTTTGTTTTCTCATTGGTCTTTTTGTTTTTTCTTTCTTTCTTTGTTATACTTTATTTTTCATGTTTTCTTTATATTTGTGCTTTTCTTTTGTCTCTTTGTCAGTTTTTATTGGTTTTCTTGTCGCTTTTTTAGGGTTTTCAACACATGTCTATATTTTCATATGTATTGTAACTTTCTTCATATATATTAGGAATTTTGTTACATTAATTTTAAAAATAGATACATGATTAACATTTCTTAATATATGTTTTGCTGTCCAATTTTTTCATACATGTTATACATTTTCCTATACATATAAAAATTAAAAAATTGACATTCCTGAAATAAATTTTAAATTGCTTTACAAAAAAGCTTTGAACATTTTTGAAATTCACGTTAAACATATTTGTAAAACAAATTGACAGATTGTTAATTTTTTTCTTAACTATGAAAACTTTCGTCACATTGAACAGACAATGTTTAAACTTATGAACATGTTTTTAATATAACATATATGTTCTTTTTGAATTGCACTAACATTGTTTTACAATATATAAACATTTTTCGTACACATGATTAACATTTTCTAATTTTTGTTCACATTGTACATTTTTGGCATACATAAAAACCCCTTTTCCATACATGTTTAACACTTTTCAAATGAAAGGTTTATATTGTTTTAGAATTTTATTCAAAATTGTAATATATATATTTATAATATAGACAAAGTTAAAAATAAATAAATAACGGAAAAAATGTGAATATAAAAGGAAGAATAAACTTTTTACCTCGATAAAAGGTTGTTCGAAAAACATGACGTCAACAGGCAAGCCATAGTTACTGGGCCGACACCATACGTGTTGCCCTGCAGGCGAGTTGTGGTAGGGCTCACTGTGGGTGGCGCATAGAGCGCATAGTTCTCGCGCTGGCATGGGTTGGCAGCAATTCAACTTTGATGTGACCCAAACAGGGATGATACCATCCTGGGTTTCCAGCCCAACAAGCAGAAAGCGGGCAACTGATCCCATCTGGATCGTGGAGTTCTTCCTAAAAAAAATATCTGGGCCATGGAGTTTGTCTCAAAAATGAAAAAAAGGATCGTGGAGACGACGGTGAAGCACATAAACCAAGGTGTGGTTGGACACTTGTTTTCAATAACTTCACCCCCGTCAAAGTTATCACGGTGTTCATACGCACGCTATCAGATCTGCTACGAGTAAATTACCTTGCTATTATACGAAAGTTGCGAAGATGTGTTTTCAATAACTTTTTTCTCTCGGGTGAAAATTACCATTGTGTTTGTGCGCAAATTATCACGTCTGCAGTGTATATATTACCATGCTATTTACACATAAGTTACCGGGGTATGTTTTTCAAACAACCTTTATATCGAGGTCAAAAGTTATACCGGTGTTTGTATGTGAGATATCAATTATGTTGAGCGTAAATAACTGTGAGTTATTTACACAAAAAGTTACTTGGTTATGTTTCAACATCTTTTTTGGGGTCAAAGTTACCATGGTGTTTTTAAGCAAGTTATCAGGTTTACAGTGCGTTATGTGATGAAGTCGGAGCATGATTTATTTATTGATTGCCTTCCTTATGAGTGTGGTCGGGGACGAGCGATGGTCTTTTCCTACCAATCTATCCCCCTAGGAGCATGCGCATAGTACTTTGTTTTGATGACTAATATATTTTTGCAATAAGTATGTGAGTTCTTTATGACTAATGTTGAGTCCATGGATTATACGCACTCTCACCCTTCCATCAATGCTAGCCTCTTCGGTACCGTGCATTGCCCTTTCTCACCTCGAGAGTTGGTGCAAACTTCGCCGGTGCATCCAAACCCCGTGATGCGATACGCTCTATCACACATAAGCCTCCTTATATCTTCCTCAAAACAGCCACCATACCTACCTATTATGTCATTTCCATAGCCATTCCAAGATATATTGCCATGCAACTTCCATCGTCATCACATACATGACTTGAGCATTCATTGTCATATTGCTTTGCATGATCGTAAGATAGCTAGCATGATATTTTCATGGCTTGTCCGTTTTTTGATATCTTTGCTACGCTAGATCATTGCACATCCCGGTACACCGCCGAAGGCATCCATATAGAGTCATACTTTGTTCTAGACATTGAGTTGTAATATTGAGTTGTAAGTAAATAAAAGTGTGATGATCATCATTATTAGAACATTGTCCCATGTGAGGTTATCAAAATAAAAGAGGCCAAAGAAGCCCAGATAAAAAAGGCCAAAGAAGCCCACCAAAACAAAAAAAGAGAAAAATATATAAAAAATAAAAAAATGAGAGAAAAGAGAGAAGAGACAATGTTACTATCCTTTTACCACACTTGTGCTTCAGAGTAGCACCATGGTCTTCATATAGAGAGTCTCTTGAGTTATCACTTTCATATACTAGTGGGAATTTTCATTATAGAACTTGGCTTGTATATTCCGATGATGGGCTTCCTCAAATGCCCGAGGTCTTCATGAGCAAGCAAGTTGGATGCACACCCACTTAGTTTTCAGTTTGAGCTTTCATACACTTATAGCTCTAGTGCATCCATTGCATGGCAATCCCTACTCCTCACATTGACATCGATTGATGGGCATCTCCATAGCCCGTTGATTAGGCGCGTCGATGTGAGACTTTCTCCTTTTTGACTTCTCCACACAACCTCCACCATCATATTCTATTCCACATATAGTGCTATGTCCATGGCTCACGCTCATGTATTGTGTGAAAGTTGAAAAGGTTTGAGATCATCAAAAGTATGAAACAATTGCTTGGCTTGTCATCGGGGTTGTGCATGATTTGAATATTTTGTGTGGTGAAGATGGAGCATAGCCAGACTATATGATTTTGTAGGGATAACTTTCTTTGGCCTTGTTATTTTGAAAAGACATGATTGCTTTATTAGTAGGCTTGAAGTATTATTGTTTTTTATGTCAAATGATAGACTATTGCTTTGAATCACTCGTGTCTTAATATTCATGCCATGATTAGATACATGATCAAGATTATGCTAAGTAGCATTCCACATCAAAAATTATCTTCTTTATCATTTACCTACTCGAGGACGAGCAGGAATTAAGCTTGGGGATGCTGATACATCTCCGTCGTATCTATAATTTTTGATTGTTCCATGCCAATATTATACAACTTTCATATACTTTTTGGCAACTTTTTATACTATTTTTGGGACTAACATATTGATCCAGTGCCCACTGCCAGTTCCTGTTTGTTGCATGTTTTATGTTTCGCAGAAACCCCATATCAAATGGAATCCAAACGGGATAAAAACGGACAGAGAATATTTTTGGAATATTTGGAGAATATGGGAAGAAGAATCAACGCGAGACGGTGCCCAAGGGGGGGCACGAGGCAGTGGGGCACACCTGCCCCCCTCGTGGGCCCCCCATACGGCGGTTGCTGCTCTTCTTTGGCCGCAAGAAAGCTAATTTTCTGGAAAAAAATCTCGGCGAAGGTTTTAATCCAATCGAAGTTACGGATCTCCATATATATACGAAACGGTGAAAGGGTAGAATACCAGAACGCAGAAATAGAGAGAGATAGAGAGACAGATCCAATCTCGGAGGGGCTCTCGCCCCTCCCATGCCATGGAGGCCAAGGACCAGAGGGGAAACCCTTCTCCCATATAGGGAGGAGGTCAAGGAAGACGAAGAAGAAGAAGGGGCCCCCTCCCCCCTCTCTTCCGGTGGCGCCGGAACGCTGCCGTGGCCATCATCATCATCACCGCGATCTTCACCAACACCTCCGCCATCATCACCAACTTCTCCATCACCTTCCCCCCTCTATCTATAGCGGTCCACTCTCCCGCAACCCGCTGTACCCTCTACTTGAACATGGTGCTTTATGCTTCATATTATTATCCAATGATGTGTTGCGATCCTATGATGTCTGAGTAGATTTTCGTTGTCCTATTGGTGGTTGAGGAATTGCTAGGATTGATTTAATTTGCTTGTAGTTATGTTGTTGTCCTTTGGTGCCCATCATATGAGCGCGCGCGTGGATCATGCCTTAGGGTTAGTTGTATGTTGATAGGACTATGTATTGGAGGGCAAGAGTGACAGAAGCTTCAACCTAGCATAGAAATTGATGCATACGGAATTGAAGGGGGACCAATATAACTTAATGCTATGGTTGGGTTTTACCTCAATGAAAGTTAATAGTTGCGGATGCTTGCTAATAGTTCCAATCACAAGTGCATAGTATTCCAAGTCAGGAATGACATGCTAGCAGTGGCCTCTCCCACATAAAACTTGCTATCGGTCTAGTAAACTAGTCAATTGCTTAGGGACAATTTCGCAACTCCTACCACCACTTTTCCTCACTCGCTATATTTACTTTATTGCTTCTTTACCTAAACAGCCCCTAGTTTTTATTTGTGTGCTCTTTATATTTTTGCAAACCTATTCAACAACACCTACAAAGTACTTCTAGTTTCGTACATATTTTAGGTAAAGCGAACGTTAAGCGTGCGTAGAGTTGTATCGGTGGTCGATAGAACTTGATGGAATATTTATTCTACCTTTAGCTCCTCGTTGGGTTTGACACTCTTATTATCGAAAGAGGCTACAATTGATCCCCTATACTTGTGGGTTATCAGCGAGGCGGACAACGGTGGGAGGTAGCGCGGCGGACGCTGGATTTATAAAACGCGCCGGACGCCACACACCAAAACTAGCGCGCCCCGCCACTTTTTCGCGCGCGATCTTTTCCGGCGCCCGCTACAGCGCGCGAAACCGCTCCGCGCGCGCTATAACTCACGTTTATCCCGCGCGCGCATTTTTTACAACCACTGTGTGCTCTAACACGCGGGGAGGATAAACGTGGATTTTAGCGCACGCTCGATAGTGTTCCCTTATCACTGAACTACCTGCCTTATGCATCAATTAACAATGGATCCAAGTAATCATGCAAGATGAGCTCTGTTTTGGTGTGCTCTACTCTTGCTATTACCATGTGGCCATGTCTTGCCATATTATTCCATCATCACACTCCCATCACATATATCCCATGTTTGATTATTCCCAAATATATTGTAACATAGAGTTATAGGCTTCATGTTGGATCCAGAGGAACAATAATCATATAATCATACACATATAACAGTCCATTGATCTACCAATCTATGCATCGTGATTAAGCTAAACCGGCACCGCATGCGCAGCCTTGTTTGGGCCTTCGTCAAGCTCGATGGCACCGCTAGCATGGGCGCCGTCGACGGACTTCTTGAACGTGAACCACCGTGTGCAGGCCACGAAGTAGACGAGGTTGACGGCGGCGATGGCGGCGGTGACGAGGTAGAACAAGTGAACCCTACCCTCGTCCAGGTCCTGCGCCAGCCAGTCCGGCCGCCCGTCCCGTCTCCTGGTCACCCGGTGCACCAGTGCCACCATGAGCCCGCTGGCAAAGCTCGCCACCGCGACACCCAGGAAGAAGAGTGCCCCCGCCACACTCTTCATGTTCTCCGGGAACTGCCTATAGTAGAACTCGGTCAGCCCGACGACCGTGAACGCCTCTGACAACCCTACCAACAACTGTTGTGGTACCAGCCAGAAGCATGACATCATGGCCGTCCGGCGCCGGCGATGCTCCACTGCTGCAGACACCAGCATCGTCACCAAGGAGAGCACCAACCCAACGCCGATCCGCTAGAGCTGGGTGATGCCGCCTTCACGCTTAGTGAAGCGACGGAGCACCGGCACGACCAGCCGGTCGTACACAGGGATCTAGATCATGAGGGCGAGCATTTGGAAGATGACGAAGGAGCCCTCAGGGAGTTGACGGAGTTGCTAATCCGGCGATCGGTCTGCTCCGCCTGGAACACGATGTAGGTGCCTAGCTGGGTGATCACCATGAAGTATACAATTCCCGATGACCACACCGGGATGACGCGTGCTAGGCACTTCATCTCCTCCACCTGTTGCATCGTGCACAACCGCCACGGGTCTGCCAACGTCTTCCCGTCGGAGCAGACCACGTCCTCGGTCGTCTGCATGGCCGCCTTGTCAAGGCACGTGAACTGGTCAGTGTATGCCAGCTTGGCGACGAGCTTGCTCCTGTGCGGTGGGTCAAATAGCTCGACGGCGTTGCGAGCTTTTCGGAGGTGGCGCTTGCGGAAGGAAGCAACGAGGACCTGTGTGAAGCTCGTGAATGGGCTGCCCTCGGGGCTGATGTGGACGTAGAGGCGTGTGCCCATGAAGAAGACGGCGCATGAGAGGCCCATGAGCACTGCAGGCACGGCGAGGCCTAGCGCCCAGCTGACATCGCTTTGGAGGTAGATGATGACAGTGGCAGAGATCATCATGGCGACGGTGTAGGTGAAGTAGTACCAGTTGAAGAAGCTAGTGATGCCACGACGTCCATCGGCAGTGTGTGGATCAAACTGGTCGGCCCCAAATGCCAAGTTACACGGGCGGATGCCGCCGGCACCCACGACGAGGAAGAAGAATGACACAAGGGGCACAACAAGCTGGGAGGGGATGGGGCCCTCACATTGGCCTTTCGACATGCAGGCAGAAGGGTGGAGGGAGTGGAGTGCGGCAGTGAGGGTGAGCAGGACCATGCCAACGAAGGAGGCGATGGTGGCGGCCGCCAAGGTGTGTAGCGGCCGACGTAGGTGTCGCTGACGAAGGCGCCCAGGATGGTGGCGAGGTTGCAGCTGCCGGTGAAGAAGTTGAGGAGGGTGGCGACATTGACGCTCTTCATGTGATACACTGTTGTCAGGTACACGAGCAAGTTTGACAACGTCCCAATAGTGCCAAGCTTCTCAAAAGTCTCGTTCCCTGTAACAATCCCCAAAAAAATCATTTTCTCATTTAATTACTTTCCAGTCTCGTGGTCAATTAGTCACGAGTTATAATTCATCAAATTCATCCTAGGGATTACTTTTTTTTCTGCAATATACCATGGAATGTGTATCAAAGAAGAGCCAATTGGTTGATAGAATGTCCTTCGAGTTACAATGATAATCCATGGGTTTCTCTACCATTCCTACAATGACTACAGAGAACAAAAGACTTGCTTGTCCAACCTCTAGACATGAATGGCAAGGAGGCGGACCCAGAGCATCAAGGCTAGGGATCTTCACTAGTGCAAACTTAAATTCACATAAACAATAAAAAAGTCACTATTTACATGTTAACCATGCTAGAATACCAAAGCTAGTGCCAAACGTGTTGACGATACTTGCACGGAATTAACCCGAATTGCACTTTTCTTGTACCTTGGTACTCATATTTACTAGTGGTTAGAATTCACAAATAGAATCATGTTTAGAAGTTTTAAAATAATAGAAGAAACGTCCTATAAGTATAAGTAGATGTACATGCCTATAAATTTTAGTTAGGAACAAGTTTTTCTGTACAGCCTTAAAAAAGATATACTTGAAGGCCTGGGCACCCTGCCTGGAGAAAACTCATGCTTGGATCGAGCCTGGAATGTTGGAGAATTATGCCTGGTGAGGCTAGCCTGATGCACAAGTGTTTGGTTTGTTTTTTTTAAAACGAAAGGGGATCGAGCCACCTTTATATTTCAAAACAGGCCGTAGCCTGAGTAACATACAAACATGAGGCTTGTGGGGTGCACTTTAATGCAAAGCCACAAGGTAAACCTGATAGAAAAGGAGTTGCTCATACAGAAGAAGAAGAAGAGAACCAACAACCAAAAACCAAAAACCAGAAACCAAAATATGACTACATTGCTACTAAATTGCCCAGAACATGAGGTCCTCCTTGTCTTGCAACTTCTTGGCTCTGTAGGACCAAAGACGGATCATATCTGCAGCATAAAAATGTAGGTAGGCGTCTGTCCAAGATCGCGAGTTGAAAACACGATCGTTACGGGCATGCCAAAGGGTGATGGCACAGGCAGCAAAAGCAACACTCCATTTGCGTTTGTGCTGAAGTTGAGCAGCAGCTTGCCGGACGAAGGAGAGGATATCGGGTGCCCTGCCAGCTAGCGTAGCCAGCTGAAGGTGCTGCCAGAGAGAGGATGCCGCCCGACAATGCAGGAAAATGTGGTGAACCGATTCCACAGCAGGCCAAATGTCACAACCAGAGTCGGTGGCAACGGCGGCCCAATTCTTCCTGAACATGTTGTCTCTGGTGTTGAGCCGGCCCCAAAAAGTGAGCCAAAGGAAGGTTTTATGTTTCAAAGGAATCAAGGCGTCCCAGATCAAGTCGTGGAAGACACAAGAAACACCACGGAAGGTCAGCAGCCGGTAGAAGTAACATGTGCTCAGATACTTTTCAGAGACTGACGGCGGGCGAACATCTTCTGCTGACCCATCAGGAGCGAGCGGAGCAAGCAGCTACTGCAGAAGGACGAGCTCACGCTCAGCAGATCGGGAGAGGTTGGGGTGTAACTGTACTGACCAGGTGCCATCTGAGTATTGTGAGAACACGGAGCAGCAGCGGTTCCTGGCGAAGGAGTAACGAACAGGCAACAACAAGTACAACCTGCCTTCCTCAACCCAGAGATCATGCCAGAAGGAAATGAGCTTGCCCGAGCCGAGGATGCATTTTGAGGAGTTGATGACTATGGGGATACAATCTTTGAAGCCACGCCACAAAGCAGTATCCCTACCGGAAGGCCCAAGAGGCAAAGAAGACTGACAGTGTTGCAAAGCAAACCATTGGTAGCACGCGATGTCGGAGTGCTGTAGAACCTTGGAGGTAAACTTGCAGAGCATGGCTTGGTTGTGAGCTTGCAGATTTCTCACACCCAGACCTCCATTCTGGCGGTGTAGAATCACCTTGTCCCAAGCCACGAGGCATTGTCCCCCCTTCACTTTGTTCTTTCCTTGCCAAAGAAACGCTCGTAGCAGGATCTCCAGAGAGCAGATCGACTCTTTAGGCCATGGGAAACATGACATGAAGTATGTAGGTATGCCAGCCAGCACGGAGTTGACGAGGGTTAGCCTCCCACCTAGAGAGAGGAAGGTGGCCAACCAGCCCGACAAACGACGATCCACTTTGTGAATAACAGGTAGTAGCATCCCGTGGGTGATCTTATTGAGAGAGAAAGGCAGGCCAAGATACGTGCAGGGGGTAGAGGAGATGGGGCAACCAAGCAGGCTAGCAATCTCGTCCGCGACGCCTGGATCCATAGCAACAGGCACCAATGTGCTTTTGTGGAAATTTATAGTCAAATCCGAGAAGGCTGAGAAAGAGTTAAGGATGTCTTTGATGATCGTGGCCTGCTGCATGTCCCCCTTGAAGATGATCAAAGTGTCGTCCGCGTATTGCAGCACAGGAAAGAAGTGGTCTGCATTGAGTGGATGTTGCAGAGACCCGTTTTGGAAGTGCAGACAACATAGCCTTTGTAACACATCTGCCACCAACAGAAAGAAATAAGGTGACAGTGAGTCACCCTGCCTAAAACCACGCTTGGCAAGGATGGGTGGGCCCAGCTCCCCTTTGATCATGACTCTAGAGCTGGCAGAGGAGAGAAGGTTGTCGACCCACTGCCTCCATTGTTGTGGAAAACCCCTTGCTTCCATGACCTGCTTGAGACAGTCCCAGCTGACGTTGTCGAAGGCTTTGTGGAAATCGAGCTTCAACGCAATAACAGGTAGTTTTCTTTTGTGAGCACACTGAATTAACTCCGCAGCCAGCGCAAAATTTTCAACAATGGAGCGTCCTTTCAGAAACCCAGACTGTAAGGAGTGCACTAACTTTGGTATCTGCTTCTGCAAACGATTGGTCATAACCTTCGAGGCCATCTTGGGTATGCTATGAACCAGGGAAATGGGCCTGTAGTCTTTTATATCCAAGGGTGTGCCTTTTTTAGGCAGTAAGGTGATGTAAGAAGTATTGATCCCACAAAGGTTAACACTGTTGCTGTGCAGATCCTCAAAGAACCTAAGAAGATCCTCTTTAAGCAGATTCTTGAAAGCTTTGTAGAACTCGTTTGTGAACCCATCTGGTCCTGGGCTCCTATTATTTGGAGCTTTGTTGATAGCTTCGACGATCTCTGCCCAGGAGAACGGGGCAGCAAGCCCAGAGAGGTCCATAGCCGAATACATGGAGCTGATGTTAACAGTTGGTAGGGAGGGAGCCGACTGCCCCAAAACTGCAGCAAAATACTCACTAGCAATATGAAGCTTCTTCTTGTTCTGGTAGTGCTCAATCCCGTTGTGGAGAAGGACCTTAATCTTATTGCGACATGCTTGGCAGTTAGCCGCAGCATGGAATAAATTGCAATTCTCGTCACCGGAGACACACCACCTTACTTTAGCCCGACGATGCTATACCGCGGTTTGCCAAAGAATCAACTGCTCTGTTTTGGCTGACGCAGCTTCCCGGAATACAGCTTTCAGGCAGGACAAATCCCTCCGTTCCTCCACTGCGTTGAGGAAGCAAACAACTGTTGGAAATATGCCCTAGAGGCAATAATAAAAGCATTATTATTATATTTCCTTGTTCATGATAATTGTCTTTTATTCATGCTATAACTGTATTATCCGGAAATCATAATACACGTGTGAATACATAGACTACAATACGTCCCTAGTAAGCCTCTAGTTGACTAGCTCGTTGGTCAACAGATAGTCATGGTTTCCTGACTATGGACATCGGATGTCATTGACAACGGGATCACGTCATTAGGAGAATGACGTGATGGACAAGACCCAATCCTAAGCATAGCACAAGATCGTAATTCGCTTTTGCTAGAGCTTTTCCAATGTCAAGTATCTCTTCCTTAGACCATGAGATCGTGCAATTCCCGGATACCGTAGGAGTGCTTTGGGTGTATCAAACGTCACAACGTAATTGGGTGACTATAAAGGTGCACTACAGGTATCTCCGAAAGTGACCATTGGGTTGACACGGATCGAGACTGGGATTTGTCACTCCGTGTTACGGAGAGGTATCACTGGGCCCACTCGGTAATGCATCATCATAATGAGCTCAAGGTGACCAAGTGTCTGGTCACGGGATCATGCATTGCGGTACGAGTAAAGTGACTTGCCAGTAACGAGACTAAACGAGGTATTGGGATACCGACGATCAAGTCTCGGGCAAGTAACATACCGTCTGACAAAGGGAATAGAATGCGGGGTTGCTTGAACCCTTGACATCGTGGTTCATCCGATGACAACATCGAGGAGCATGTGGGAGCCAACATGGGTATCCAGATCCCGCTGTTGGTTATTGACTTGAGGTAGTCTCGGTCATGTTCAGATGTCTCCCGAACCCGTAGGGTCTACACACTTAAGGTTCGGTGACGCTTAGGGTTAATAGGAAGACAAGTATGTGATTACCGAATGTTGTTCGAGTCCGGATGAGATCCCGGACGTCACGAGGAGTTCCGGAATGGTCCGGAGGTAAAGATTTATATATGGAAAGTGGTTAAACGGACTCGAAAGTTTCGGGGTATACCGGTAAAATCACGGGCCACGGGAGGGTTCCGGAGGTCCACCGGAGGGGCCACCTCTCCGGGGGCCACATGGGCTAAGTGGGAGGGAGCCAGCCCCGGTGGGCTGGGTGCGCCTCCACCTAGGCCCATGCGGCTAGGGTTTGGGAGGAGGAAACCCTAAGGGGAAAGGGGCGCCCCCTTGGGGGCAAGCCACCCTTTCCTCCTCTCCCTTGGCCGCCCCCCCTAGGGTTTTCCCTAGAGGGCCGCCCCCTTGACCCTCTCCTCCTATAAATAGAGGGGTGGGGGAGGCTGCCAACACCATTGTAGGCGCAGCCCTCCCTCCCAACACCTCTCTTTCTCCACGCGAGCTTGGCGAAGCCTCGCGGAGAACTGCCAGACCAACCGCACCACGCCGTCGTGCTGCCATTGGAATTGTCTTCCTCAACCTCTCCTTCACTCTTGCTGGATCAAGACGGAGGAGACGCCATCGTCCCGTCGTGTGTGTTGAACACGGAGGTGCTGTCCTTTCAGACTTTGGTCATCGGTGATCGGAATCACGTTGGGAACGCCTTCATCATCACCACTCCTCGAACGCTTCCGCACTCGATCTACAAGTGGTATGTAGATGCAAACTCTCTCCGCTACTCGTTGCTCAGAGAACTCATAGATGGATCTTGGTGAAACCGTAGGAAAATTTTTAATTTTCTGCAACGCTTCCCAACAGTGGTATCAGAGCTAGGTCTATGCGTAGTTCTCTTTGCACGAGTAGAACACAATTTTGTTGTGGGCGTGGATCTTGTCAACTTACTTGCCGTTACTAGTTGTTTCTTGCTTCCGCGGTATTGTGGGATGAAGCGGCCTGGACCAACCTTACACGTGCTTTTCGTGAGACCGGTTCCACCGACTAACATGCACTAGTTGCATAAGGTGGCTGGCGGGTGTCTGCTCTCCTACTTTAGTGGGAGCGGATTCGATGAACAGGGTCCTTATGAAGGGTAAATAGAAGTTGACAAGATCACGTTGTGGTTATTCGTAGGTAAGAAAACGTTCTTGCTAGAACCCAATTGCAGCCACGTAAAAGATGCAACAACAATTAGAGGACGCCTAACTTGTTTTTGCAGCAATTGTCATGTGACGGATATGGCCAAGTTGTGATGAACGATGATATATTGTGATGTATGAGATCATGTTCTTGTAATAGGAATCACGACTTGCATGTCGATGAGTATGACAACCGGCAGGAGCCATAGGAGTTGTCTTTATTTTTTGTATGACCTGCGTGTCATTGAAGAACGCCATGTAATTTACTTTACTTTATTGCTAAACGCGTTAGCCATAGAAGTAGAAGTAGTCGTTGGCGTGACAACTTCATGGAGGCACGATGATGGAGATCATGATGATGGAGATCATGGTGTCATGCCGGTGACAGGATGATCATGGAGCCCCGAAGATGAAGATCAAAGGAGCTATATGATATTGGCCATATCATGTCACTACTTTATAATTGCATGTGATGTTTATTATGATTATGCATCTTGTTTACTTAGAACGACGGTAGTAAATAAGATGATCCCTTAGAACAATTTCAAGAAGTGTTCTCCCTAACTCGCACCGTTGCTACAGTTCGTCGCTTCTAAGCACCACGTGTTAATCGGGTGTGATGGATTCTTACGTTCACATACAACGGGTGTAAGCAAGATTTACACACGCAGAAACACTTAGGGTTAACTTGACGAGCCTAAGCATGTGAAGACATGGCCTCGGAACACGGAGACCGAAAGGTCGAACACGAGTCGTATGGAAGATACGATCAACATGAGAATGTTCACCGACGCAAACTAGTCCGTCTCACGTGTTGATCGGACACGGCCTAGTTGACTCGGATCGTGTAACACTTAGATGACTAGAGGGATGTCTAATCTAAGTGGGAGTTCATTAATAATTTGATTAGATGAACTTAATTATCATGAACTTAGTCTAAAACTTTTGAATTATATGTCTTGTAGATCAAATGGCCAACGCCATGTCAACTTGAACTTCAACGCGTTCCTAGAGAAAACCAAGCTGAAAGATGACGGCAGCAACTATACGGACTGGGTCCGGAACCTGAGGATCATCCTCATAGCTGCCAGGAAACAATACGTCCTAGAAGGACCGCTAGGTGAAGCTCCCGTCCCAGAGAACCAAGACATTATGAATGCTTGGCAGTCTCGTGCTGATGATTACTCCCTCGTTCAGTGCGGCATGCTTTACAGCTTAGAACCGGGGCTCCAAAAGCGTTTTGAGCACCACGGAGCATATGAGATGTTCGAGGAGCTGAAACTTGTTTTCCAAGCTCACGCCCGGGTCGAGAGATATGACATCTCCGACAAGTTCTATAGTTGTAAGATGGAGGAAAACAGTTCTGTCAGTGAGCACATTCTGAAGATGTCTGGGTTGCACAACCGTATGACCCAGCTGAATATTAACCTCCCTGATGAGGCGGTCATTGACAAAATCCTCCAGTCGCTCCCACCAAGCTACAAGAGCTTTGTGATGAATTACAACATGCAGGGGATGGTAAAGACCATTCCTGAAGTGTTCTCTATGCTGAAGTCAGCCGAGGTTGAAATCAAGAAAGAACATCAAGTGTTGATGGTCAATAAGACCACTAAGTTCAAGAAGGGCAAGGGTAAGAAAAACTTCAAGAAGGACGGCAAGGAGATTGCCGCGCCTGCAAGCAAGTTGCCGGAAGAAGTCAAAGAATGGACCCAAGCCTGAGACCGAGTGCTTTTATTGCAAGGGGAAGGGTCACTGGAAGCGGAACTGCCCCAAATACTTAGCGGATAAGAAGGCCGGCAACACCAAAGGTATATTTGATATACATGTAATTGATGTGTACCTTACCAGTAATCGTAGTAACTCCTGGGTATTTGATACCGTGCCGTTGCTCATATTTGTAACTCACAGCAGGAGCTGCGGAATAAGCGGAGACCGGCGAAGGGACGAGGTGACGATCGCGCGTCGGGAATGGTTCCAGAGTCGATGTGATCGCCGTCGACACGCTACCTCTTCATTTACCCACGGATTAGTTATGAACCTTAATAATTGTTATTTGGTGCCAAGTTTGAGCATGAATATTGTATCTGGATCTCGTTTAATGCGAGATGGCTACTCATTTAAACCGAGAATAATGGTTGTTCTATTTATATGAGAGATATGTTTTATGGTCATGCTCCGATGGTCAATGGTTTATTCTTAATGAATCTCGGCGTAGTATTACACATGTTCATAGCGTGAATACCAAAAGATGTAAAGTTGATAACGATAGTCCCACATACTTGTGGCACTGCCGCCTTGGTCACATTGGTGTCAAGCGCATGAAGAAGCTCCATGCTGATGGACTTTTGGAGTCTCTTGATTATGAATCATTTGACACATGCGAACCATGCCTCATGGGCAAGATGACCAAGACTCCATTCTCTGGAACAATGGAGCGAGCAACCAACTTGTTGGAAATCATACATACCGATGTGTGCGGTCCAATGAGCGTTGAGGCTCGCGGAGGATATCGTTATGTTCTCACTCTCACAGATGACTTGAGTAGATATGGGTATGTCTACTTGATGAAACACAAGTCTGAGACCTTTGAAAAGTTCAAGGAATTTCAGAATGAGGTAGAGAATCAACGTGATCGAAAAATAAAATTCTTACGATCAGATCGTGGAGGAGAATATTTAAGTCACGAATTTGGTACACACTTAAGAAAATGTGGAATCGTTTCACAACTAACGCCGCCGAACACCTCAGCGAACGGTGTGTCCGAACGTCGTGTCGCACTCTATTAGATATGGTGCGGTCTATGATGTCTCTTACCGATTTACCGCTATCATTTTGGGGATACGCTCTAGAGACAGCTACATTCACTTTAAATAGGGCACCGTCTAAATCCGTTGAGACGACACCGTATGAATTATGGTTTGGGAAGAAACCTAAGCTGTCGTTTCTAAAAGTTTGGGGATGCGATGCTTATGTCAAGAAACTTCAACCTGAAAAGCTCGAACCCAAGTCGGAAAAATGCGTCTTCATAGGATACCCTAAGGAAACCTTTGGGTATACCTTCTACCTTAGATCCGAAGGCAAGATCTTTGTTGCCAGAACGGAATCTTTTGGAAAAGAGTTTCTCTCGAAAGAAGTAAGTGGGAGGAAAGTAGAACTCGATGAAGTACTACCTCTTGAACAGGAAAGTAGTGCAGCTCAGAAAATGTTCTGTGATGCCTACACCAACCAAGAGGAAATTCATGATGATGATCAAGGTACTTGGATCAAGTTGCTACTGAACTCAGAGGTCCACTAGGACACGCCCGCACTGAGTGGTACGGCAACCCTGTCTCGGAAATCATGTTGTTAGACAACAATGAACCTTCGAACTATGAAGAAGCGATGGCGGCCCAGATTCCAACAAATGGCTAGAAGCCATGAAGTCCGAGATAGAATCCATGTATGAAAACAAAGTGTGGACTTTGACTGACTTGCCCGATGATCGGCGAGCAATAGAAAACAAATGGATCTTTAAGAAGAAGACGGACGCGGATGGTAATGTCACCATCTATAAAGCTCGACTTGTCGCTAAGGGTTATCGGCAAGTTCAAGGGATTGACTACGATGAGACTTTCTCTCCGTGGCGAAGCTTAAGTCCGTCCGAATCATGTTAGCAATTGCCGCATACTATGATTATGAGATATGGCAGATGGACGTCAAAACAGCGTTCCTTAACGGTTATCTTAAGGAAGAGCTGTATATGATACAGCCGGAAGGTTTTGTCGATCCTAAGAATGTCGACAAAGTATGCAAGCTCCAGCGATCCATTTATGGGCTGGTGCAAGCATCTCGGAGTTGGAACATTCGCTTTGATGAGATGATCAAAGCGTTTGGTTTATCTTGACTTATGGAGAAGCTGCGTTTACAAGAAAGTGAGTGGGAGCTCTATAGCATTTCTCATATTATATGTAGATGACATACTTGATGGGAAATGATATAGAATTCTTGGACAGCATTAAGGCCTACTTGAATAAGTGTTTTTCAATGAAGGACCTTGGAGAAGCTGCTTATATATTAGGCATCAAGATCTATAGAGATAGATCGAGACGCCTCATAGGTCTTTCACAGAGCACATACCTTGATAAGATTTTGAAGAAGTTCAAAATGGATCAGTCCAAGAAAGGGTTCTTGCCTGTATTGCAAGGTGTGAGATTGAGCTCAGCTCAATGCCCAACCACGGCAAAAGATAAAGAAGAGATGAGTGTCATCCCCTATGCCTCAGCCATAGGATCTATTATGTATGCCATGCTGTGTACTGACCTGATGTAAACCTTGCCGTAAGTTTGGTAGGAAGGTACCAAAGTAATCCCGCAAGGAACACCGGACAGCGGTCAAGAATATCCTGAAGTACCGAAAAGGACAAAGGACATGTTTCGTTTATGGAGGTGACGAAGAGCTCGTCAGAACGGGTTACGCCGACGCTAGCTTCGACACGATCTGATGACTCTAAGTCACAAACCGGATACGTGTATATGTTGAATGGTGGAGCGAGAAGCTGGTGCAGCTGCAAGCGAAGCGTCGTGGCGGGATCTACATGTGAAGCGGAGTACATGGCAGCCTCGGAGGCAGCGCATGAAGCAATTTGGGTGAAGGAGTTCATCACCGACCTAGAGTCATACCCAATGCGTCGGGGCCAATCAAACTCTTCGTGACAATACTGGAGCTATTGCACTTGCCAAGGAGCCCAGGTTTCACAAGAAGACCAGGCACATCAAGCGTCGCTTCAACTCCATCCGTGAAAATGTTCGAATGGAGACATAGAAATTTGTAAAGTGCATACGGATCTGAATGTCGCAGATCCGCTGACTAAACCTCTTCATGGGCAAAACATGATCAACACCGAACTCTATGGGTGTTCGATTCATCACAATGTAAACTACATTATTGACTCTAGTGCAAGTGGGAGACTGTTGGAAATATGCCCTAGAGGCAATAATAAAAGCATTATTATTATATTTCCTTGTTCATGATAATTGTCTTTTATTCATGCTATAACTGTATTATCCGGAAATCGTAATACACGTGTGAATACATAGACTACAATACGTCCCTAGTAAGCCTCTAGTTGACTAGCTCGTTGGTCAACAGATAGTCATGGTTTCCTCGACTATGGACATCGGATGTCATTGATAACGGGATCACGCCATTAGGAGAATGACGTGATGGACAAGACCCAATCCTAAGCATAGCACAAGATCGTAATTCGCTTTTGCTAGAGCTTTTCCAATGTCAAGTATCTCTTCCTTAGACCATGAGATCGTGCAATTCCCGGATACCGTAGGAGTGCTTTGGGTGTATCAAACGTCACAACGAATCGGGTGACTATAAAGGTGCACTACAGGTATCTCCGAAAGTGACCATTGGGTTGACACGGATCGAGATCGGATTTGTCACTCCGTGTTACGAAGAGGTATCACTGGGCCCACTCGGTAATGCATCATCATAATGAGCTCAAGGTGACCAAGTGTCCGTCACGGATCATGCATTGCGGTGCGAGTAAAGTGACTTGCCGTAACGAGACTAAACGAGGTATTGGGATACCGACGATCAAGTCTCGGGCAAGTAACATACCGTCGACAAAGGGAATAGAATGCGGGTTGCTTGAACCCTTGACATCGTGGTTCATCCGATGACAACATCGAGGAGCATGTGGGAGCCAACATGGGTATCCAGATCCCGCTGTTGATTATTGACTTGAGGTAGTCTCGGTCATGTTCAGATGTCTCCCGAACCCGTAGGGTCTACACACTTAAGGTTCGGTGGCGCTAGGGTTAATAGGAAGACAAGTATGTGATTACGAATGTTGCTCGAGTCCGGATGAGATCCCGGACGTCACGAGGAGTTCGGAATGGTCCGGAGGTAAAGATTTATATATGGAAAGTGGTTAAACGGACTCCGGAAAGTTTGGGGTATACTGTAAAATCACGGGCCACCGGGAGGGTTCCGAGGTCCACCGGGAGGGGCACCTCCGGGGGCCACATGGGCTAAGTGGGAGAGGAGCCAGCCCCTGGTGGGCTGGGTGCGCCTCCCACCTAGGCCCATCGGCTAGGGTTTGGGGAGGAGGAAACCCTAAGGGGAAAAGGGGGCGCCCCCCCTGGCTTGGGGGGCAAGCCACCCCTTTCCTCCTCTCCCTTGGCCGCCGCCCCCCCTAGGGTTTTCCCTAGAGGGCCGGCCCCCCCTTGACCCTCTCCTCCTATAAATAGAGGGTGGGGGAGGCTGCCAACACCATTGTAGGCGCAGCCCTCCCTCCCAACACCTCTCTTTCTCCACGCGAGCTTGGCGAAGCCCTGCCGGAGAACTGCCGTACCAACTGCACCACGCCGTCGTGCTGCCATTGGAATTGTCTTCCTCAACCTCTCCTTCACTCTTGCTGGATCAAGACGGAGGAGACGCCATCGTCCCGTACGTGTGTTGAACACGGAGGTGCTGTCCTTCAAGACTTTGGTCATCGGTGATCGGAATCACGTTGGGAACGTCTTCATCATCACCACTCCCTCGAACGCTTCCGTACTCGATCTACAAGTGGTATGTAGATGCAAACTCTCTCCCGTTACTCGTTGCTCAGTAGAACTCATAGATGGATCTTGGTGAAACAGTAGGAAAAATTTTAATTTTCTGCAACGTTCCCCAACAACAACATGCTTGTTGTTGTCAATGAGCACCCGGAGATTGGTTTTGTGCCGACTCCAATGTTGTAGAGCAGCCCGCAGCCTCCGCATCTTGCAGTTGATGCGTGTGGCCGAAGAAGAGGTGGGCCGCAGGCCTCTGTTCCAGCAACTGACGATGATATCCCTCGACTCGGCCATGTCCAACCAATGATTCTCCATACGGAAGAGCTTGCTCTTGGGGGTGTCAGAAGTGAACTGGAGCACGATCGGGGCATGATCCGAGGTGGTGCAGGGCGGGCAGGAGGCCGTGGTCTGCATGAAGTTGAGGCCCCAAGCTGCATTAACAAGAACGCGATCTAGGCGTACCAGCGTTGGGGAGCTGCGCTTGTTTGACCAAGTGAACAGCTTATTGTCAACATGGATGTCATCCAAGCTGTGCTCTCTGATCCAGGTGTTGAATTGCCCCATAGTATTCCAACAAATCCGGCCCTTTGACTTCTCATGAGAGAAACTATACATGTTAAAATCCCCCATGACTGCCCAAGGTGTGTCAAGATCAGCTTCCACTTCAGAGACTGCTTCGAAGAAGGCAGATCGTTCAGTACTCAGGCAGGGTGCATACACAGCAGAGAGCAGGAACTGGCAGTTGGATACGGCAGAAACCATCTTGATCGTGACGTGGTATCTATGCTCAACGACAACATGTCCAACGACCTTGGAGGAATCCCACGCAACCAGAATCCCCCCAGAAGTGCCTTTAGAGAGAGTGACAGCATGATCCGTGAACTTGGGTGGAAGGAAGGACCTCAACTTGAACGGAGTGAGTGAAGCCAGCTTTGTTTCCTGCAAGCATACGACACTAGGACAACAAGAAGTTATGGTGTCCCGGACAAGCGTGCACTTGTCATCTTCACCGAGGCCACGTACATTGATGTCTACTACACAACCTTCTTCTTGTAGACGTTGTTGGGCCTGCAAGTGCACATGTTTGTAGGACAGTAGCAAATTTCCCTCAAGTGGATGACCTAAGGTTTATCAATCCGTGGGAGGCGTAGGATGAAGATGGTCTCTCTCAAGCAACCCTGCAACCAAATAACAAAGAGTCTCTTGTGTCCCCAACACACCCAATACAATGGTGAATTGTATAGGTGCACTAGTTCGGCGAAGAGATGGTGATAGAAGTGCAATATGGATGGTAGATATAGGTTTTTGTAATCTGAAAATATAAAAACAGCAAGGTACTAAGCGATAAAAGTGAGCGTAAACGGTATTGCAATGCTAGGAAACAAGGCCTAGGGTTCATACTTTCACTAGTGCAAGTTCTCTCAACAATAATAATATAGATAGATCATATAACAATCCCTCAACATGCAACAAAGAGTCACTCCGAAGCCACTAATAGCGGAGAACAAACGTAGAGATTATGGTAGGGTACGAAACCACCTCAAAGCTATTCTTTCGGATCAATCTATAAAAGAGTTCGTACTAGAATAACACCTTAAGACACAAATCAATCAAAACCCTAATGTCACCTAGATACTCCATTGTCACCTCAAGTATCCGTGGGCATGATTATATGATATGCATCACACAATCTCAGATTCATCCAACCAACATAAAAGTACTTCAAAGAGTGCCCCAAAGTTTCTACCGGAGAGTCAAGAACGTGTGCCAACCCCTATGCATAGGTTCGGAACCCGCAAGTTGGTCACTAAAACATACATCAAGTGGCACATGATATCCCATTGTCACCACAGATAAGCACGACAAGACATACATCAAGTGTTCTCATAAAAGACTCAATCCGATAAGATAACTTCAAAGGAGAAACTCAATTCATCACAAGAGAGTAGAGGGGGAGAAACATCATAAGATCCAACTACAATAGCAAAGCTCGGGATACATCAAGATCGTGCCATAGAGGGAACACGAGAGAGAACACGAGAGAGAGAGAGAGATCAAACACATAGCTACTGGTACATACCCTCAGCCCCGAGGGTGAACTACTCCCTCCTCGTCATGGATAGCGCCGAGATGATGAAGATGGCCACCGGTGATGGGTTCCCCCTCCGGCAGGGTGCCGGAACGGGCTCCCGAGAGGTTTTTGGTGGCTACAGAGGCTTGCGGCGGCGGAACTCCCGATCTATCTTCTGTTCTGGAAGTTTTAAGGTACAAGAGTATATATGGGTGCAGGGGGGTACGTCGGTGGAGCTATGGGGGCCCCACGAGGCAGGGGGCGCGCCCAGGGGGCGCCCCCCACCCTCGTGGGCAGCCCGTATCTCCCCTGACGTGCACTCCAAGTTCCCTATGTTGCTTTCCTTCCAAAAGTAACTTCTCCAGTTGATTTCGTTCCGTTTTGACTCCGTCTGATAATCCTTTTCCTCGAAACACTGAAATAGGCATAAAACAGCAAATCTGGGTTGGGCCTCCAGTTAATAGTTTAGTCCCAAAAGTAATATAAAAGTGGAAAATAAAGCCCAATATTGCCTAAAACAGTAGATAATATAGCATGGAGCAATCAAAAATTATAGATACGTTGGAGACGTATCATACATTCCAGTTTAGAATCTTCATAGATAAACTTGGTGCATGCAACCCAGGAGGAGAAACGAGCGAAGAACACATAAAGAACAGGAGGAGTAGCAAACATGATAGTTCTTGATAGAAATAGACCGGACTCGATACATAACCAGGTAGCACATAGCGAAACAAATTGCAAAAACTACTGCAAACATAGCAGGCACATAGCTAGGACATGGAAAGAAAACACGGGCTGACAAGAAAGGAGTAAAGACTAGCAGAGAGCACGGCGACACAATGGCCTCCAGTGGCGACCACCGCAACCCACTGAGAGTATGGAAACTAATCATGGGGAGGGGTGAGGACGCGCACAGAGGAAGCAGAGGATGCGCTTGAAGCAGGGGAGGCAGGAGCCTTGCCCAGAGCAGCAGAGTCCGCGCGGGTCCTGGCTTGGTTGAGGATGGCGGAGGCGTTGAGGTCGCAGCCTTGAGCAATCTGCTTGAGCTTGCTCCTGGTGAGTGGGGACGGAGTTGTAGCCAGCGGCAGCTCCAGGAGACCGGCCACAGCCACCGCCTTGGCCCGCGCCTCCTTGCGCCGAGAGGAGGAGCCCGGGCGGCGGGAGAGGCCGCTGCTGGAGCTGGAGCCGGACTCCATCGCCTTGCGCTTGGCGGCGCGCTCCATCGGGCTCACTCGAACCCCATCGTAGGCTTGCTGGATCCGCGGGCTGCGACGCGGGGACGAGGCAGACGGCGGCGGCACGGCCACAGGGGCGGCGGCAGCAGCAGGCGATGCCGCCACCACAGGAGCAGCGGGCGCAGCAGAACCCGACCCGCCGTAGTCCATCAAAGGCAGGTCTGACCCACGCAGAGCCAGGTTGAGATCCAGCATTTTTGACGCGCCTGGCCGGGCGGCAGGGCCCGGGTGGAGGAGCTGCAGCGCGGCCTTGGACGCGATGAGATCGTCAGCTGCCGGCTCGTGCGGCGGATTGCGACAGCTGCAGAAGACGGAGGCCACATGCGTAGGAAGCGCCGCACAGGCGCCATGGAGCAGATCAGAGGCAACTACAGGAGATGGCTGGCCAGTGGGGAGGATCCCAGGTTCAGCCCTAGGGATATAGTGGAGTGGTCGGGTGCAGATGGGCCGGGAGGTAAGAATCTGATAGGCTTGGAGGTGCGCTTGGGCT